>PISX010008622.1:0-80747 GCA_004024625.1 Mellivora capensis
ACCAGACGGGGAACATTTTCTGTTTACATCCCTGCGTACCTCTCTTCAGGCTTCTCACTGAACACAGAGAGTGGAGGGTGTTTAAACCAACATTTCTCAAAGAACAATGCCCCCCTGCTCCACTCCAGGGATTGAATTGGAGGGACATTCAGGAGCAGCCTGAGGGTTTCCAGGCTGCCCAGCTCTACTGGCGAGCATCATCGCAGCCCTAACTGGCTCTTCCACACATTCACAGAAATAGCAGGTTTTTGATCCCGGCTCTGTCCTGTAGGAGAGAGGATGATTAGTTGGTAGAGAAACATCCTCATGTTTTGGCTGGAAACCAAAGCATTTGGGGCGTGCATTCAGGCTCATCGAGTACATGTGTTCCCCATATTTCCCCTGCCCTGCTTCTCAGAAGATGGAGGGGAGAAGCGGAGGGGTGGGAGAGAGGCAGTCGCAGACCAGAGCGGGGCCGCAGGGTCTGGAGTCCAGTGCATCTTCACAGACATGGTTCTGGCTGGACGCAGCCTTGGTTGATTTTTGTTGTCCCTGTCTCAGGCATATTTGATGCTGAGCCGTGGTGCATCCCGGAGGAGGGTGGTCACACAAGGGCTCCCTTCTCCCTGAACTCCAGGTGACTATCTGGGCAAGAAGGGGAAGCAGGAGGAGAAGGGGACGGGTGGGACACAGGTGCCACCCCACCCATGCGTTGGCCTTTTTCTTCACCTCGGGGAACTTCAGTGTGCGGAAGAGGTCTGGGTATCCGCTTTCTCTGCTCCTTGGAGACGCCCGGGGAAGCAGGGAGCTGTCGGAGGCCAGCGGAGGGTATTTTGGGTGGACAGAGCCCACACTTAAGTGTCACTGACTTTGGACCCGAGGACACCTTATCAGGGCTGACGAGGGAGGGCTGAGCCCACGGAAGCCGGTCCTCCCAACCCGAGCCTGTGTTCTATCTCTCTACACAATTGATTAACCAGGTTCTTTGGTTTTAATAAGTCAGTGGGTCCAGATGTTTTCCATTGTATGTTACAAATATTAATTATCTTCTAATTACTTGTTAGCCAAGGCTGCGCTGGCAACGAGCACCCCAGAAGCCCAGTGAAATGAGGCCTGAGCTCCAGAAAAGAGTGGATTAACCAATGGCTTTCCATGGCACCTTCCAGAGACTTCTTACTGCCCACCAGGTTTTTTCCAATTGCTATTAGTTTTGGAGAGGAGAACCCCCGTGGCCTGTGCACCGGCGGCAGGCACGGCTAAGTGTCTGGAGTTTGGGGCAGCCTGGCCCCCACGGTGATGCTCAGCCAGGCTGCCCCAGGGCTGGGGAGGGTTGAACAGATGCAGGACCCTTGTTCCAGGCAGGGTCGTCCTCCCAAGCCTCCCTCTTCCGTGCCTGTCCTCCTGAGGCTCCTGGGCATCCGTTCCCCTGAACCTGTGTCAGGGTCAACAGGGAGGAGCCTTCACCGAGCTGAGCCTTTGGTGAATGTCCGCCCCTCCAGGTGCCCACGGTGGGAAGGTGTATCATTGTTCACTCTCAAATGCCCAGATTTGTGTGTGACGGATGGCTGTGTCCCTGGTGCCTCCGTCTCCGTCTCCTTAGCGGCAGACACTCTCATGTCAGAAACCAGCAGCACCTGCCACCGAGCTGGCTCTCAGGGAGGAAGCATCCCTGAGGGCTGGCATCTTCTTGCTGCTCTTTGCTCATCTCACCTGCCAGGTGAAGAAATTCTGCAGGGTGTCATCCTCCATGGAAGGACCTGCCCCATCACCTCCCAGTCCGCTTGCTGCAACCCCTCCTTCTTCCTCCGAGCCCCCTTTGTTATTCATGAGGAATAAAATAGATGGTGTGAGGAGAAAAGCAGATGGATGCTGCCATTGATCAGGGCAGTTCCTGGCAGTTTTACAGAAAATGATGGCCTATTTTCCCCCAGAGTTGAGGTTGCATCGATTTCTGTGGAATCCACAGGCATGATGCAGACCTTCTGGCAGCTGTACATGCTGGGATGCTCTGTGAGCACTTGTAGGCATGCGAGGCACTTTTCAGAATCCTTGCAGCATCTGCTGGCTGCCCTGTGTGATCTTCCGTCCATGCATTCATTCATTTGCTCATCTTACTCACACATCCATCTGTGCACTCACATCTTCATATTCATTCATCCAGCCGTCCATCCGACCATCGGTCCACCCACCCATCCATCCATCCATCCACCACCCATCCATATATCCACCCACCCATCCATCCACCTATCCATTCACCTTTCCTCTACCTATCCATTCACCCACTCATCCAGCCATCTAAACATCCATCCACCCATCTATCTACCCACCCAACCCCGTATCCATCCACCCACCCATCCACACATCTAACCATCCATCCATCCATCCATCCACCCATCCACATACTCATCCATCCATCCATCCATCCATCCATCCATCCATCCATCCCTCCATCTACCCACCAATGTATCCATCCATCCACCCAACTGTCCATCCACCCATCCACCCATCCACTCATCCACCACCCACCCACCCATCTACCCATTCATCTGGTTGTCCAACAATTGGTCCATCCATCCAACCACCTATTCAACCACCTATTGAACCACCTATCGGACCATCCACCCACACATCCATCCTCCCACACACCCACCCACCCATCCGTCCTCCCACCCACCCATCCATCCAGCCATCTAAGCATTGGTCCATCCATCCATCTACCTACCCACTTCCCTATCCACCCACCCACCCACCCATCCATGCATCTGTCAGTCCATCCATCTACTCACCTATGTATCCATCCATCCGTTTGTCCATCTGTCCATTCATCCATCCATCTATTCACTTCTCCTCCTACCCAGGAAACACTGAGTACCAGTCAGCTATGATGCCTGGTGTGTAAACTCCTGAAGGACAGGGTGATGTGGGTGTAACCTGCTATATGAGTTTGCTGGGGCTGCCATGACAAAGCTCTGAAGCTGGAATTCATTGTTTCACTGTTCTGGAAGTCAGAAGTTGAGATCAAGTTGTGAATAAGCCCATTCTCCCTCCAAAGGCAAGTGTTGGGGAAGCATCTGTCCTGGGCCTCTGTCCTGGCTTCTGGTGGTTCCTTGGGGACATCGCTCTCATCTTCCCATGGCATGTGTTCTCTCTGTGTGTGCATGTATGCATGCATGCGTGTGTGTGTCCAATTTCTTCTTCTAATAAGCACACCAGTCACATTGGGTTGGGGCCTATCCTACTTACCTTTTCTTAACTCATTACACCTGCAACAATCCCTTTTCTAAGGTTAAAATGTCATAGGAATTTGGGGGAGGGGGCAAAACTGAACCCATGACCCTTGCTGTGTTTCATCTCCCCAGGGAGCCCCTGAGGCCAGGGTTGGAGTTCCATCTGTGACCTAGAGACCCAGGTCCAGTCACAGCACAGGTCTTCACTCCTGGGGTGGAGTCCTGATCCCTTCTGCCAGCATATGCCACATTGTTGCTCGCCTCTGAGATCCATTGGGAGGGGTTTTCGCTAAGCTTCGTGAATCCCCTTGACACGTGTGCAAAGCTAAGGGAGAAACCCCCAAACCACACTTACCCCCAAAACATGCAAGGGAGGTGGTACTAAGCCTGGGGGAGTGCCCACTGCATGCCAGGTTGGCAGTGTCCTATGTGAGATGAGGCATGAGAGGGAGTCACTGTATATGCCCATCAGCCAAGATTAGGTTCCGTAGCATTTAACCAAAATCTTCCCAACATCAGTGTCTGAAATGAGACATTTATCCCCTTTTTCATGTAACAGAAGTTTGGAGGTGGGTGGCTGTAGGAAGCCATCAGGGGTGGGCACTCTGGAATGCTTGCATCCTCACAGTCCAAGATGGGTGCTGGAACTCCAGCCATCCCATCCATGTTCCTTTGGGAGAGTTTCTGGAAGTACCATACAAGGCTTTGCTTCACACTTCATCAGCAGAACCAGATCACGTGACCACACCGAGTGCAGGGGAGGATCATCACTGCTCAGCTAAAAATCCAGTTCTGTTCCTAAGGAAGAGAGTGAGGTTGGGCGCTGGGCAGGCAGTGAGTAGCTCTGCAACATAGTGGAAGGTCCTGTCTGCCACCTCCCAGCACAGGGCTGAATGCACTGGGGTGCACAGTGTGGGGAGGGGTGGGCTATGCACCGATCCCACCCCCCCTCCTTGCCTGGGCTGTGTCAGAGTGTTCGTTCCCAGCCACTTGGAGGCTCCGGTTCTCCAGCTCCGCCTCCAGGGGTTTCCGGGGCCTGGAAGAGTTGCCTCTCCCCTCAGCACCACGTTGTCAGTGATGCCCCTTTGGGCTGCTGAAGGCTTACATGGAGTGAGTGGGGCGCCTGGCAGGCCGCGTGTTGTCTCTGGTCCTCAGAAATGGAAAGTTATATTGTCTTTCTTAGTTACAGCACAGGTCTGATTTTCCTTTAAACTAGCGTGGCTAGTCCAGAAAATGACTGAAAACTCTGATCTTTACTGTCCCTCGGGGTCTGTGCTCCTCTAGCTTGGGCCTGGTCAAGGCTGGGACTGCGGTGGGGGCCTGGTGGGCAGACCCACACCCCCACTGCCCTCACAGGCCCCAGGCACTTTCGAGGTTGGAGGGTGGGGAGGGGGCAGGGAGCAGAGACGGACACATGGCGCTGAGAGCCCCCAGGGCCCTTTGGAGGTGTCCATCTATGTGGCCTCAAGACAGAGGCCAGCCCTCTCCTCCTTCCATGGTGGTTCCTTGGACTGCCCCGGGGCAGCTGGCCATGCCATCTGCACAGATGTTCCCCACCTGTCACCCCTCCAGGCATCCTCCTGGGGAAAAATCTCTTTAAAGCGGCCCCAGACATTATCTTGGGCATAGTGCCATCACCCTCTAGGAGGCCCACAGCTGGCCCCAGTCCTTGGTGGCACATTACCCGAGTCACAACCCTCCTGTCCTTCAGCCTCCTGGAGGCAATGCTGCCCAGACCCTTTTTGGGAGTGAGCTGACTTGCATCAGTGTCCTGCATACCCTTGGGGACATACCTCAACCCTCCAGGGGCCTCCTAGAAGCCCCTCTCCTCTCCTCCGACTGAGGGGAAGGCCATGCTATGGTGGCACTCACAGCAGACCCATCTGTTTCCAAAGAACTCAACTTGCTGATTTCCAGCCTCCTCCCTTAGACAATCCAGCCCCAACCCTTGAAACTGTCATGGTGGCTCAGGCGGAGGACTGGGAAAGCACTTAGAGATTATGCACCCGAGCTTGGGCTCTTTGCTGTGGAACGTGGAGGTCTCCTCTGACATCTCTTGACTTTGGCCTCAGCAGAAACCGAGTCAGGAGCCCAACTGTCACCCTGTCGTGTGCGTAGTTACATGTGCAACTTTCTGGGGGCCACGACTGGAGACCTGGGGTCACGGGGTCTGGTGTGGGGCTAGGAGCCTGCATATGGAGCCAGTCCCCACAGGGATGTGGGTGCCGGGGTCCTGCAAGGGTTTGGGGCTATCATCCGAGAGGGTATGCGCCCCATGCTTCCCTGCCAAGCCTGCCTCGCCATCCCAGAGCCCTGACAGGCCCGAGGTTTTCTTGGGCTCGGCTTCATTTCCAGGCACTCATTTAAATGGGCGTTTTAGTTTTCCATAGCCCACTGATCGAGTTAAATTTCTATAATACTGCAGTGTTATCTGAGGGAGACATGCACACTTTCTCAACTGGATTTCTAAGAAATGTCATGAAAAGCTGTTTTCCTCTGAGAGTCCCGGCCCCTTTATGTGGCAGAACACCCCATTCAGGGCTGGTACTTACCAGGACAGTGAGCCCTTCCCCAACTTCCGCTGTTCTGAGCCGTCCCTGAGGCCGAGGACCGTTCACCTTCAAAAGTGCCGCACAAACGAGAGGAAAAACAGTTTCCTGAGCATTATTTAACTCCTCCTCAGTGCTTTGATGATCCCAGCCTCACTCACATGGCTGCTGAGTCCTTCGTGGTGTTGGTCTGACATGAAAACCACCAGCGAGATTTTCCTTTAATGAGAACACAGCAGGGGGAGCACCCCCAGAGCCTCCCTCCTGCCCCCTTCCCGATGCCTGCTCCTGTCACCTCCTCCATCTGCCCTCCGGGATCCAGACCCCCATAACCTTCTGGGCCTCTGGAAGGTCTTGGACACCTGCTCCCTGGGCTCATCGTTCAAATTTCCCAAAACCAATTTAGTTTTTATCTTCCTCATTAATCTGGGATAACCTGTCTGGGCTCTGTAGGTAGCTTCCTGTGACAGAGGTCGTGTCTCCTGCCTGGAGGTGGGTGGGATTGGCTGGTACCTGCGGACACAGGGCTCAGGAGCTGACGATACTTTGTGTCTACTTTGGAGGTGCTGTCCTTAGTAACTTAGTAACTGGGATATAAATGTAACTTTGTTACATTTGTTCACAGTACTCCCTGCTCTCCTCTGGTACCCACAGGTTCTGCTGCCAGAGACCTATTTTGTTCTTCAAAGCGGTAATTCGTGTCTTGGGTTTTGTCAATTTTAGTGATGTCTCTAAAGACCAGCTCTTTGTCTCACTGATATTCTGTATTGTTTTTCTGTCGTCAATTTCATCGATTTCTGTGGCTCTATTTACTATTTCCTCCCTTCTGCCTGTGTTGGGTTTATTTTATTTAAAAATTTTTTTTTATGAGTGTGTGAATGTGTATTTCAGAGAGACACATAGAGGGAGCGAGGACACATAGAGGGAGCGAGCGAGTGGGAAGAGGAGCAGAAGGAGAGGGAGACGGAGACTCTTTTTTTTTTTTTTAATTTATTTATTTGTCAGAGAGAGGGAGAGAGAGCGAGCAAGCACAGGCAGACAGAGTGGCAGGCGGAGGGAGAAGCAGGCTCCCCGCCGAGCAAGGAGCCCGATGTGGGACTCGATCCCAGGACGCTGGGATCATGACCTGAGCCGAAGGCAGCTGCTTAACCAACTGAGCCACCCAGGCGTCCCGGGAGACGGAGACTCTTAAGCAGGCTCCTTGCCCAGCACAGAGCCTGGTGCGGGGCTTGGTCTCATGACCCTGAGATTGTGAGCTGAGCTGAGATTGAGAGTCAGACGCTCAGCCGGCTGAGCCCCCCGGGTGCCCCGGGTTTATTTTCTTCTTCTTTTCTAGGTTCTTGAGCTGGGAACCTGGGTGACAGATGTGAGACAGTTTCTTCCATAATTCATGCATACATTACCAGAGACCTCACCTTCAGCTCCCCTCTCACACCTTTGAGATGCTGTATGTTCACTGTCATTTGAATGCATTTCTTGGTTCCCGGTGGGGTTTCCCCTTTGCCCCACACAAGTGCTTGTTCGCCCAGGTTTGAGGCTTTCGCCTCATCTCCAGTCGTGGACATCTGGAGTGATTCCGTCACAGCTGGAGAATACTCTGTGCCTGGGTTTTATTATTCGTAATTCTGAGCTTTATCTTATGCCCCAAGATATGGTCTACCTTGGTATACGTTCCCAGCGCGTCTGGGAACAGTGTGCGCTCTGTGGTCGTGAGATGTAAATGCTGGCCAGGTCCTGTGCGCGGCGGCGTCACCGGGTCTCCCGCGTCCTTGTTTTGCGCCGCGCACATCTGTCCGTCGCCAGCTTGGGGACGCTGACGTTTCCAGCTACACCTGTGGGTTTGACTGCTTCTCCTTCCATCAGCGTCTGCCTCACACTTAGTGTTGCTAGGCCTCCTGGGGGGACTGGCCCTTTTGTCGTGATGTCACGTCCTCCTCTGTTGCGGTGATTTTCTTGGCTCTGATGTCCACTTTATCTCCTACGAATGCGGCCCCTTCCGCGTTCATGTCATGGGGATTTGCAGGCGATGTCGCTCCCATCCTTTCGCTTTCTGCCAATATTGTTATAATTAAAGTGAGTTTCTTATAGACGGCGTCTCATTGAGACATGTTTTTAAATCCACTCTGCCAATCTGTGTCTTAATTGGTATGTTTAATGTAATTATTTATATGTTAGATCTTAAGTACCATATATATGTCTATTTTTGCTCTGCGTTTGCTTTCTTCTGTGTTATTTTTTTTTCTGCCTTTCTGGTTTTGTCCCTTGCTCACCTTCAGAATTCCGTCTCATTTATTGAGAGTGTCTTTGAGTGTATCTGTCTGGTTTTTTGGTAATTACTCTGGGTATTATGTGATGTATGTATCACGAACCACAGCCTGCTGGCTTTGCCATTTCAACAGTTTGAATGAAGTCAAGAAATCTTCCCTTGTTTAATGTCCCCAAACCCTATGTGTCATATAATTGTAATAATTGTAAACATGTACTCTATACTCATGTAGAACCACATCAGGCCATGTTGTCATTTGTGTTCCACTACCAAATGTAGTTAGAAAACTCAAGAAGTTGGAAGAATAAACCCTCTATTTTACTTACCCATTTTGTTTTGCTCACTATGCCTTCTCCTCCTTTCTAATATTCCAAGGTCCCTCCTTTTTCTTTCTGTTTAGAGAACGTCCTTCAGCCATATTCTGGAAATATCTGGAATATTCTGGAATTCTTGAGTGGCAAATTCTCTCAGTTTATCTTTGTCTGGGAATGCCTTCACTTCCCCTTTATAGCTTCGCTGGTTACAAAGTCCTGGGTTGGTGTTTTTTTTTTTTCTCTTTTAGGACATGGGGAATATGGTGCCACTTCCTTCCAGCCGTGAACAAAAACATCTGCTCTCATTTTGATAGTTGTTCTCCTGTAGGTAAGTTTTATTTTCCTTGGGCTGCTTTCAAGATTTTTCTTTGTCTTCAATTTTTGGAAATGTAAGCATCATGTGTCTTGGCATGGATGTCTTTGGGTTTATCCTTGTTTAGGATTAATTTTAGGCATCTAGGAGGCCCAGCTATGTGGTCAAACATTATTCTGTATGTTTCTGTGATGGTGTTTATGGGTGGGATTCACCTTGAAGTCAGTGGGCTCTGAGTGAAGCAGACAGCCTCCACAGAGCAGCTTGGCCTCATCTGGTCAGCTGGATGCCTGGACAGAACACATGATGGCCTCTCCCAGGGAAGAGGGACTTCTTCAGCACATGCCTTGGGGCTTCGGCCCCTTCCTGAGTCTCCAGACAGTTGAACATGGGCTGTGTCCCAGGCAGTGTTGCAGACACTGGAGATGGAGTGGGGAACGCGGCAGAGTTTGCCCATGCCTGCCTGGCAGCTGCTGTCTAGCAGAGGCAGGGAAGAGACAGGCAGGCATGCAAGAGCGGGTGGAGCAGTGCTGTGTCGGGATGAGGAGGGACTGCGGGTGGCAGCATTGAGATCAGTGATCAGGGGAGGAGGAGCTCATGGTACAGGGATTCTGGAGGATAACTTTCAGGCATAGGGAACAGCCAGTGCAAAGGACCTGAGGCATGAACCAGCTTGGGAATTTTGAGGACAGAAAGAGGGTCCATCTTGGGTGGAGCCGAGTGACTGAGGGGCAGGAAGGGACAGGATGAGGTCACAGAGGTCACATACCATGTGGGGGAACTTTCCCTGAATGGGGGCAGGGAACCCATGGAGGTTTTGAGCAGAGGAGTAGCTGTGTCTGATTTAGATCTCTGGATGCTTCCCTAAGGGAGTGAGGTGGGGGAGGAATCCAGAGAAGGACAGACTAGCCTTGCATGGTTCCCCCGCCGTTGGGAGACAGTGGCAGGCCCAGGAGAAGGGGTGGGAGGCTTGGGATGGTTGCCATGGAGACAAGAGGGGGTGATGGGACAGGTATTTTGCTGAATCGGCCTGGAGAGTTGTGCCATGGACCTCATGATTTTTCACATATTAAAAAAATAAAATGAGCCCTAAAGTGAGACCAGGCAAATCACTGTCACCGCAGAGTGACATATTCCTGCCTCCTGAAGGTGGGACAGTTAGATTTAACTGAGTAAAATTTGAAGATCTAATTTATCTGATGGTCCACGAATCGGGCTGCATCCCACCCAGTGCATGGGAGGGGGCTTCAAGGAGCTGTACAGAATGGGAGGCTCCTACAGGCAGCAGGGGAGCAAGGGTGGGTTTTTCCATGCAGGGTCACCCTCCTCTGGGGGATGACAGGGCTCTGTTGGGTGTATTACGTGCCTTGCCCTTCACAGGAGGCGATGGACGGGGTGAGATCTGACTCCTGGGAGGGGTCAGACTGTTGGTGGCTAGGTGTTGTAAGTTCTGTTTGGCTGACATGGGGCTTGGCACAGGCGATCCCACTGGGGACCTGATCTTTCTTTTTTTAACAACTGAATCTCCATCATCTCCCCCTGCCACCTGTTGTCACTTCCTCAGCAGGCGTCCCCGGAGGGCCTCTGGCATTCTCTGAGCACAAGGCTGCAGGGTCCAGAAGTGGCAGGCCGTGGCTCCCATCTCAGCCACAAAGTGCAGGGCCCTCCAGCCCCTGTGGGGGTCTTCCCATCCCTCCTGCTGAGAGCAGCCCCGCCCTCAGGCTCCGTGTTCGGGGAGGCACCCCGACCTGGGTGGGGGAGGACGGGAGAATGCTGCCTAGCTCAGTCTTCTTACCCAGGGAGTGGGCTGGTGAGGAGAACACCCGTGCCTTTCTGGGGGATCCAGACGGTGTGCAGGAGGCACAGCCACGGACAAGACCCTGGGCTGGGAAATATATTTTAAATGTAATTACCACATCCAGAAAACAAAGCCTTTTCTCTTTAAGGGCAAGTACCTTAGAAACAGTCCACATTGTGGAGGGGAATCTTTGTGAGACCCAGCCTCAGCCTGGGTCCATGGTGGGGGCGTCTGGAGGGTGCGTGGCTGGGGAGCAGGAGGCCCAGGCTGCTGGTCATCACCCCCCCCTTTCCCCACCGCCTCCCCTCCTGGCCCCACAACAGGCCCCTCCGGGAGGGCGTGGAGTTCGCTCCTGCTCAGACAAACCCTGAGGCAACAGAGTGCTGGGTGGCTTTTCTGTTTAGCAGGCAGAACTCTGCCCTGCGGGTTCGCTCGGGGATGCGGGCAGGCGTGGTGCTCAGGATTGTTGGTGGAAATATGCATATATGCGTATGTGCCTTATGTATAGTGAGTGCCTGATGTTCCTCTTCCGACTGGGAGGCAGCCACGAATGACGTGTGGCCATCGGCCAGCTAGAGAGAGAGCTCAGCACCCCCCCAGCCATGCAGCCCCCTTGCAGAAAGCCCCGAGGGACCCGGAATGCGGATCATCGAGTGAGCCTGCTCTCCCTGCCCGCACTCTAAAGCCACGCGTAGGCTTTAAGTTCACGGATAAAGAGTGAGCCCCCAAGCCCCAGGCCCTCCCCCCTGCCCTTGAATAAAGGCAGAACCCCCCATCTGTGCTCTCTTTCCCTCCCTGCCACTGCGCTCTCTCTCTCCCTGCCTGTGATTGCATGGCCCATGGCGTGCCATGTGTCCAGTCCCAAGAGTGGTAACCTCGATCTTTCAGACTCCTCTGATGGCTGTGGCTGTGGCTTGCCTTGCAATCACAAGGGCTGGCCCAGCCGCGACGCTCTGAGAGGGGAGACACGGTGGGGACTCGCCCCAGGTAATACGCCCCAGGTGAGTCTCCCCGAACGCTGCTAGATGATGGCACCACTACGGATAGATGGAGGCCAACATGAAATGTTGTATGTGTGTATATGCGTTATACGTGTATGCATGTATTTATTTATCTATATGCATATATACACATAAAATAATTTTTAAAAGCATAGTTTGAGACTTACAGAGAAGTTACAAAAAGATGGCACAAGGAGTCCCCACACGCCTTTCACTCAAGTCCCCCCATTGTAACATATACATTTATAGGGCACATTTGTCACAGTAACAGACCAATGTTGATGTCTCATTATTGGCTAGAAACACGTTATTCAGATCTCACTGGTTTCCCTCTAATGTTCCCTTTCTCCTCCAGGATCCCACTCGGGACGCTATGTGCTAGGTAGGCATCACGTCTCCTTGCGCTCCTTTTGGTGGTGGTCGTTTTCCAGACTTTCCTTGTTTTTGATGACCTTGACAGTTTGGAGGAGGACTGGTTAAGGATTTTGTCTACTGTCCCTCCAGCGGGATTTGTCTGGTGGTTGTCTCAGGGTCAGACAGGGTGATGGGTTTTGGGAGGAGGCGCAGTGCCCTTCCCATCACGTCGGGAGTGCCTGCTGTCATGACTCACACCGTGGATTTGGCGTATGTCACCTGAGTCTGTCTTTTTCTCCACTGGGAAGTTGCTCCCTTCCCCCTTTCCATGTGGTCCTCTCCCGAAGGAAGTCACTCTGCACAGCACCCAGGGAAGGGGAGGGGTTGTACTCCACCTCCCCAAGGGGAAAGTATCTCCATAAATTGTTTAGAATCCTTCTGAATGGGAGACTTGTCTATTCTTACCACTTATTCATTTACCCAATCATTTATTTTTATCAGTATGGATCATTCTTTTATACTTTGGGTTATATTTATTTTGCTGCTCAAATTGTTCCAGCTTTGGCTCTTTTAGTTGGCTCCTGTGTCCCTTTGGTATCTCCCCATTGTTTTGTTTTTCCGATTGCTTTCTTATATGCTGGCACCACTAGAGGCTGTGGGCTCTTCTTGAATACGTCCTGTCCCAGCCCAAGAGTCAGGCATTTCTCTAAGGCACCATGGTTCCTTTTATTGGCGAATGGCATTTAGAAGCCAAGATATGGACACTGGGTGTGCTCATTGCTGCTGGGGCATCACTGCTTCCAGGCCCTCCCAGGGGACAGAGCAAGGAAATGATGATTTGTTTACTAACTGAAAGGTGTTCTGAGACCAATTTCCAATGTGTGTGTGTGTGTGTGTGTGTGTGTGTGTGTGTATGGGGGGAGGACTTCCCACACATCCAAGGAACTCTCTGCAGGATAAGCTAATTCTGACACTGTCTACCTGAAGACAGCATCAGGTCCCATAGGTGAAGGGCTCAGTCCCACAAGGCTGCCCTCCCTTTCAGATGTCAATCACAGGTCCACGTTGTTACCTGTGCTTCTGACCAATCAGCTATGGATCAGAGGTCCCAACAACTCCTTGCCTTGGTTTGAGTAATTTGCCAGAGTGGCTCACAGAACTTGGAGAAACATTTTACCTACTAGATCACTTATTTATTATAAAAGGTTATAAGCAAGAAACAGTCAGATGGGAAAGCTACATGGGGGCAAGTATGGGGCATGGAGCTTCCATGCCCTTTCCAGCCACACCACTCTCCCTATATGTCCATGTGTTCACCAACATGGATGCTCTTTGAGCCCTCTCCTTCTGGGATTTTATAGAAGCCACATCACATAGGCATAACTGATTAAATCACTGGCCATTGGCAGTTAATTCAATCTCTGTCCCCTCTTCCCTCCCTAAGGGGTTGGGATGGGTGGGGGGACTGAGAGTTCCAACCCTCTAATAACAGAAGTGGTTCTCCTGGCAACCAGCTCCACTTGTAGGTGTGATCCAAAAGTCACCTCATTAACATAACAAAAGACACTTTTGTTCATCTCATCAGTTAGGAAATTTCAAAGGTTTGGGGAGCTCTGTGCCAGAAATGGGGATGGAGAACAAATATATATCTTATTATAAATCACAATATCACACTAACCCATGTATATACACACTGTCTCTCTCTCTCTCTGTCCCTAATTTATCAATCCATCTTTCCATCTGTGTTAATCTCCAGCTCTAATCCATGACCCCTCAGATCCTTCTAGGATCTGAGGATCCTAGGATATAGGATCTAGGGTCCTCAGATCCTTGCTTACCTGTAACCTCCACTCCAACAGCGGGGAACCTGGACCTCACTCTCCTCCAACCATTTACTTCTTCATTCATTCTTAGGATATATATACAGTGGTCCCAGGATGGTTGCCTGGTACCCCTGAAGGAAGCAAGGTCATCAGCTAGAGTGCAGTGCTATGGACAGCTCCTTCCGTCTTTCATTCAACAGACTCTGTTCATTTCCAGCATTGCTTACACCAGTGCCTTCCCCACTGCCTTCGGTGAGGTTACATCTTGCATTTGTATTAAATTTGGAGTCCTCTGTCACAGTCTTTATTACATCCTGGGATCCCTGACCCCCGAATTTTTTTTTTCTAATTTACACACATTAAGTTTCACTCTTTGTGCTGTAAAAGTCTGTGGGTCTTGACAAATGTGCAGCATTATGTACCTACTAGCATCACACAGAATTCTCTCATTACTCTAAAATATTTCCCGTGTTTCATCAATTCGACATCCCCCCCCAAAAAACTTTTTGCAACCACGATCTGTTTTCCATCTCTGTAGTTTTGCCTTTTCAAGAACATCATATGACTGGAATTGTATAGAGCATTTTAAGACTGATTTCTTTCATTTAGCGATATGCATTTAAGGTTCCTTATTGTCTTTCTGTGGCTTAATAGCTCATTTCTTTTTAGTGCCAAATGATTCTCCCCTGTCTGGATCAACCACAGTTTATTTATCCACTCACCTATTAAAGGACATCTTGGTTGCTTTCAGTTTTTGGCAGTGATGAATAAAGCTGCTATAAATATCCTTTTACAGACTTTTGTGTGGTCAGTTTTCTGCCCATTTGGGTAGACACCAGAGAACATGATTGCTGATTGTATAGTAAGAGTCTATCATTGTAAGAAACCACCCAACCGTCTTCCAAATTGGCTGCACCGTGTTGCCTTTCCACCAGCAACAAACGAGTGTTCCTGCCAGTCCGCATCCTCCCAGCATTTGCTATTGTCAGTGTTCTGGATCTTGGCCATCCCAATAGGTGTGTAGTCCTATTTCCTGTTAGTGTATTCTTAGTTCATCTTTACAGATGGAGAACGTTTGTATATGCAGTGTGCTTGGCAATCCTTCATTGTTGAGGGACACCTTTGTGAAATATTGGGGAGTTTGGAAATTCCATTAATGGTCTTTGTTCCTTCCTGTTTGCAGGGGGCGGGGGGCGTCCTTGGGCCATTTTGGTTTCCAGTTCACTGTTCGAGTGCACACAACCATCCACATGAAAAGCACTCTGGAAAGACTGAGAAGCACAGTTAATCAATGGGTAACTTAGTGTTTATGCAGCAATTACCTAACCTGGTAACGTCACTTTTGCCCAGGAAGTATAGATCTTTCCCTCCCAATAAATCTGCTGGCCTTCACTGCCATGGGCATTTGTTTTCAAGAACGGGTGACAAATAACCACCACTAAATTACACGAGGACTTCCTTTATTTTAAAAATATGGATTGTGATTTCTAACCAGAGGTGCAGGCAGCAGAATGGAAAGCAGCTCTGACTCGAAGCCAGTTTAGCGGAAACACAGTGGACTTTGGGTGAGGCTCGTGAACGAAGCCTTCTTTTTCATTTTTTTTCTTTCCCTTTTTCTCTCTGTATGTGTCAGTTTTTCAAAAGTGCTTGTTGATTTGATTTTTGAAATATGAGGCTTTTGACTTCTCTTGTAGCAGGTCTCAGCAGAGCAGAGAACTGCGTCCTGTTAGCATGATCTAACCCGTCTGGCTGTGTGTGTGTGCGTGTGTGCACACATCTCTGATGACTTTAAAAGAGATTTTGCAAAGTGTCAGGTGCAGACCTGGATGCGTATAGAAGAGTAACCAGGGCTCCTTTCAAAGACATGCCCCTGGTGGAATGAGACAGATGAAGAAAACAGCCTGTCATTCAAGGGAACACTTTGTGCTCAGGAAGTGGGCTGCTGGGGACAGGATGGGGGAGACAGCTGGGCTGGATGCCAAGGAAGGGCAAGGAGCTTTCAGAACTCCTGGAAGACCCTTCTAGGGGGCCAGCTGTGGCTCAGCCCCTTCCTGCTCGCCTGGGAAGCTGGGCTTATGGCAACTTGCCTGCTGGGGAGGTCACGCTCATACTGGTACTCGGCTGAGTTACAGGAGCAGTAACAAACCAACTGCTGTGTAGTCTATAAGGTGCTTTCAGACTTGTTTTCCTGTCTGGTCCCCGTGACACCACGGGGAGGTCCCTGGAACTCCTTAGCAGGATCAAGGCGCAGCAATGTCACGGCTTCCCAAGGTCACACAGCTGGGAAGTGGCAGCTGGGCTCTCAAACTCCATGTGTCTGATTTAAGCAGGTTGCTAAGAATAGCTTTCCCTCCTTGGCTAAGTGATCTGGACGTTGGGAGGAGTTCCCAGCACAACGTGGAGACTTGCTGGAGCTCACGTCCCTGCGCGGAGGGCTTCAGGGGCTCACCGGTCACCGCGCTCAGCCAGCCGTTCGCATGGTGTTTACGGAGTGCCCGCTGTGGGACTGGCCCTGCTCAGCCCTCCAGGTGGGGCAGGCAGTGAGCTGCACACAGACAGCGTGCATCTTGTGAGTCTAGTGAGGAAACAGAGTGGGGGAGGGTAGTGGCAGGGATGGACAGTGACGCGGTGACCAGAACCCCAGCAGGGTCCCCACTACCCGCCCAGGGGCTGCTGCCGAAGGAGTGCAACCCTTTGGTGGGGAAGGCAAAGTCTCTCCACTAGGGGATGGAGCTGTGCCTGGGGTTGGGCTCAGGCGGAGTACGGTCCAGGTGCCTGTGGGGACAGTGTGAAGGTGGGGGACCCATCTGATGTGGCAGAGCCTCCTGGCCCACTTGCTTCCTCCAGCCAGCATCCCTAACCCCTCAAGGAAGCCCAGCCATATTCCCAAGTCCCCTGCAGTTTCTTCCTTAGAAGCCCCTGAGCCTCGTCTTCAGTCGTCTGGCTCCGGACAACTTGTTCTGGAAGGGAGCACCTCACGGGACACGAGGCCCTGCTCTGAGCGTCCCACCTGCAGGCTTTGTCCGCCTTCTCTGGCCAGAAGCGTAATGCCTCTTTCCTCTCCTTCCCCCATCTTCCTTCCTTCCTTCCACTCAACAAACACCGAGCAACACTGAATATCCACGGCTGTGCTGCGTTGTGTGTGGCCCCAGCCCTCAGGGACCCATTTTCCCTTAATCCCTGGTCAAAGTCAGTGTCAGCAGGGCCGAGGTGGAGAAACCGGGACGGGAGGGGGAGGGACTGCTTCCAATGGGCAGAGATCAGGGTGTGGCTGGGCAGCAGAGGCTCCCTCTGGATGGAGGATGTCAAGGCATATCAGACAGCCAGCCTGCAGGGCTGAAGCATCCATGGGCACCCAGGAGCCCACGGCCAGGCCTGCCTCCCACGTGCGGGAGTGGACGTCTCTTGTTCTGTTGGCTGCTGGTGAGACCCGCCTGACCCTGGGCACTCGGGGCTCTATTAGATTGCTAATGCAACCATTAGAGTGTCAGCGTATTCTCTCTCTGCCTGGGAGGGATCGGATGCTGTTCGCACGTCTGTCAGTTCGTTGTATTTATCTGGCTTTCACCTTGATCCCAGCAAATTGATACAAAGCCCCAGTGGATGGAACCAGAACCGGGAAACCGGAGACAGCCGCACGGGGGTTTCTCAGGAGTAGCCCCAGGGCGTTTGGATATCATACAGGGGTTATTCCAACTCTGGGAGCAAGAGGAGAGGTCAGCGGAGCCACCAAGGCCTGGGTGGGTTTTGTCTGTTCCCTTGTTCATCAGCCCTTCTGTCCCCAACACACGGGCAGCTTCAGGGACTGGGACTGCCTCTCAGCACTGGGCAGATGGCAGTGAGGAAGGCAGATGCCGTCCCCGCCTCCGTGGGCTTGGCAGTTGAGAGCAGTGGCCCCGAGCCACAGTGATTCTATCCTGGGGGACATTCGGCAGCGTCTGCAGTCGCTCTTGGTTGTCATAACTGGGGTCAGGAGGGGCTCAGTTGACTGAGTGGAGGCCGGGGATGTCACTAAGCCCCGTGCGGTTCCGAGGCTGCCCCCCAAAGAGACTGCTGTGCCCCCAAATGTCGACAGAGCTGCTGGAAGAAAGAATGGGGTTCAGGAAGGACCTGCCGAGGCGTGTTCTCGACACTGGCATGCTGCCACCAAGCGGGGAAGTTAGCTGTGTGTGTGTGTGTGTGCGCGCGCGCTTGCGCGTGTTTTCATGTTGGGGAGAAGGGGGATGGGGGGAGTGTGACCCACGCAGAGCGTGAGCAGGTGACAATGCTGGGAGGTGGGAAGGACAGTCCCCGCATGGGGAAGTGAGAGGAAGGCTCTGGGCCTGGGGAAGCCAGGGAGGAGCCAGAGCAGGAGGGCCTGCAAGTCGCGTGAGGATTCCAGCCTCTGCTGAGTGCCGTGGGAAGCTACTAGATGGTTGTAAGCACTTATGACATGCTCAGATTAAAAGAAAATCCCTTGACAGCCTTGCAGACGAAAGGCACCCATTCGTTTCCTGTGGCCGCCATCACACAGCACTACAGACACGGGCTCAGCCAAGGGAAATCCGCGCTCACAGCTCTGGAGACCGGAAGCCTGGGGCGGAGGAGTCGGTGGGGCCAGGCCCTTCTGACACCTCCCTCCCTGGTGTGGAGGCTGTCTCGTTCGCCCGCGTCTTCACATCCCCTCCCCTTGTGGGCGTCGGTGTCCAAATTACCCCTTTTTTATAAGGATGCCATCATGCTGGATTAGGACCCACCCTAATGACCTTGCTTTAACTCAAAGACTTCAGTCAAGGTTCTGTCTAAAAATAGTCACCGTCTGAGGTTCTGGGGTGAAGACTCCAACATGTCTTTTTGGGGGACACGATTCGGTCCGTCACAGGGTTGGCAGAGGCAGTGTGAGAGGGGGGGAGACTGGCGTGTTGTAAGGAGTCCAGTGTGAGGGCAGGATGGTTGGGACAGGTGGTGGCAACGGGGCAGATGGGCAGGTGGCCTGGAGGACAGTCAGAGCTTGAGTCAAGGGTCTGCCTGAGAGTCCTGGCTTCTCGCTCCGGGAGGTAGAACCTCCATTCCCTCCGCCGTTGGCCAGTGGCCTCGCTGTGTCGGAGGAAACGTGACAGAGGACTGGTTTCATTCACTGAGCCTCAATAAGCTCGTACACGGTTTCCAAATGCCTTAGGCATATCTTAAAAAATTAATTTATTTGCTCTTAATAAAGTCATGCATTCTCATTGTGGGACCCAGATGATTCAGAAAGTACTGAAAAGTATAAATGTATGAATAATAAGACAAAAACCAGTGACAGTCATACATGGAGACGTGGAATTCCTTCGAATGGTTATTTATTTAACTGTTCTCCCGGGGTTGGATGTTTGAATTATTGAAAAAACTTGCTCTGTGTATTAAAATGTCAGCTTCCCCCAACCTCCTCATCATGAAAATGTTTGCTGCTAATTGAAGCAGCACTTTCTCTGTCTTGTAGTCTGCATTTCTTTATTCGGTGAGGACTTACATCTCTCCTGCTATGTTGTTGTCACCCTGTGTGAATGGCCTTTGTCTTTCTCCCCTTCATTTGCAGGGTCTTGGGTGATGCTCCTGGGGCTCCGCGTGAGTTCACTGTGAGGCAGGAGGGAACTCTTCCCGAAAGAGCGCTGATGCCATTAAAGCCTATGCTGGGAGTATGCCAGCCCCGGCCAGGCACTGGGGTGGTTCCAGCAATGCTCTGCCCGGTGTCCCACTGCAGGTGAGGCCAGGGGAGAGCGCAGGCTGCTGGACACCCAGCCTTGTGGTTTGTCTCATTTGGTCCTGGACCTTGAGTAACTCACCCACATCACACATTTGGAGCTGGCTGAGCTAGAGTTTGAGCCTTGGGGATCCAACTCAGAGTTCCCCAATTCTTTCCCCTATTTCTGGCTCCCTGTGTGCAGCGGTGCTGGGTCCACACAGAATGGGGTGGAGGGAGGCCCCCTGGGCCTCTTCTGCTTTCTGAGAGTACCACCCCTCAGGGATGTCCTGCTACACAATCCGGCCCTTACCTACTTCCATTCTCTGGTTGCAGCCCAGGCTGGAGCCTGTACATCTCTGCCACTGGGGAAAACCAGCAGCCTGCCTGGCTCCAGGGGGTAGGCTGGGACAGTCTGTGCACTCCCAAGGGGCTGTCCGTCCATCTGTCTCCACAAGGCAGGTTCCCCCACATAGGGAAGAAACGGCGTGTGGGGCACTACATGCACTTTACCCCTGCACTGCCCAGCCACCTTGCAGTCATTCCCATGGGACAGGTGAGCCAGCAAAGCTGGAGATGTTAGGTAACTGCGAGTAAGGTCTGCAGCGCGTGTGGAGGGGGGTCTGAGCTTGGCTGCTGCCGGCTGTGCTGCCCCTCTGCCCGACAGTGGCCTTCGGGGACTCGCTGGCTTCAGGGTCCTGCTGCATCCTGTCAGTCCTCTTCGATCACACACGCACACAAACATCCACGCAGGACCACACTCACACCTGCTCATCCTTCGGCGGGCCCTCACTCTATGGATGCATTCTCTCATTCGCACTCGTACACTTACATACACACACGCTCACGCCCGCCCAGGTGCAGGCTGTGTTTGCTCTCTCCGTGTTTTACGAGTGTGTCTGGGCAGACCCCGGGGCTGTCCGAGGTCTTTATCCCGCCGGGATATCGACTCTTTGTCTCGTTCGATGCTGTTATTTCCCCCGGTCTCTTGTTTCTCTTTTATTCTAGTTTCGTGTGCTTTCCCCGTGCGGCTCTCCTCTCCGCTTTATTTCTCACTGCCTCGTTCTGGATGTGTTTCTATTACCAGTGACTGCAAATCGTTTTCGGAGGAACATGACTCACAGGCGCATACAGAGCAGGCCTGGCTCCCGCTCCTCTTGGGGGTCTAGGCTGCTGGAGCCTGAAGGAGATCCTTTCTGAGGGTCGGGGCCGCAGCCCAGCTGGGGGGGCCATCCCCGGGGCGGCCACAGTCCAGCCCTGCGAGGGTGAAGATGGCGGGGTTAGGGCAGGGCGGGGCTGGGCAGTGGGAAATCTCGGCTTCTGGTGGAGCCTGTATTCTGAATGGGCAATCTTTCAACTGGAGCATGGCAGAAAGACATTTTCCAGGAGCTATTGTTCTAGTGACTTCATGTGGCTTCAAACACAGGGAGACCCTTTTAAGGGTTTGGAAACAGTTTTTCTTCTGCGGAAAAGGGTAAATTTCATACCCTCTCTATGGGTCCTGGAAGAAGCTATTCTTAGAAATATTCTGAAAAATTCTGTATGCTTGGAAATGCTGTTCGTTGCAGGAAATTGGAAAGGGAGGGAAACGATAATTCCCCCAAACAATTGTCTTCTTATGTTGAACAAAGAGATCATTAATTCTATTTTTAATCAGCAAACGCTGTATTTCCAAATATAAGTATAAAGGCGCCCTGCCAGCTCTCAGCCCACTCAGGAGAAGCGCCCCGGGCCTCAGTCTCGCCAGCAGGGCCTGGGGCAGGGCCCTGGGTCAGGCGTGGCCCCTCTTGCTCAGGAACTGGTGGGCTGAACAGACACATTCCAGCATCCTCTCCCTCCCTGCTTTTACAACAGGGATGGGAACCCCGCAATAAGCGTCCGCATTCAGAAAGAGGCAGAGCGCGGACCTGCAGCCCTTCCGAACCGCACCAGGAAAATGTCCCGGACCCCATCCTTTCTGCCTGGAAGGAGCGTCCTGATTCTGTGCTCCAGGGAGCCGCTCCCTTGGTCCTGGGCGGCCTTGGCTCCACCTGCTCCCTGCTGGGAGGGTCTGTCCCCCCCGAGCCGCCTCCGCCGCAGGCCTGGGCACTGCGCCGTCCCCGGGGGATGAGCGGCGTTCCCGGCTGCTTCCTGCCTGGATGAGGTCAGGGCTCCTTGTGTCTCCGACGCATGTGGCCCCGCTGCCACGGCCGCAGCTCGGCTTCCTCCGCAGGCGCCGCTCTCCCGGCTTCTCGACTCCCCCTCGGACAGACGCTCCGGCCCTACAGACCCGCCCCGCCGGGGAGCGGCTCCGGGCGGCTGCCGCACCGCGGGGAGACTGTCCTCCCGAGCTGCCCAGCCCGTGGCCCCCGCTCCGACGCGGCCCGCCCCGCCGCCGGGCATCGCCAGGCGCACAGCGGCGGCCTCCCTCAGACGGCTCCGTGCCACCAGGGCTTGGGGCGAAGCCGGCCCTGCCGCACCTCCACGTCTCCGACCCCGGGGGCTCCCCGCGCCCCCTCTGCTCGGGGCTGCGGACCGGCCGTCGGGCTCTGACCGCCCCTCCTGCTCGCACGCTCTGCCCGGAGTCCGCAGCCAGCAGCACGCGCCTGGCGGCCTTCCTCCCCTCCTGTCCCTTCCCCGAGGGCCCCTGCCCCCGCCCGGGACAGCCCGGCGCCTCCCGGCGCACGACGGGGGCCGCCGTGTGCTCGGCCTTCGGACCCGCTCCTGCGCTCGTGCTGGGGGTCTCGGACTTGGGCTGCGGCAGCGCCCTGCCCGGGGACCGCCCTGCCCGGGGACCGCCCTGCCCGGGGGCTGCTCCGGGGGCTGCTCGGGGACCGCCCTGCCCGGGGACCGCCCTGCCCGGGGACCCCTGGCCGGGGACCGCCCTGCCCGGGACCGCCCTGCCCCGGGGACCGCCCTGCCCGGGACCGCCCTGCCCGGGGACCGCCCTGCCCGGGGCTGCTCGGGGACCGCCCTGCCCGGGGACCGCCCTGCCCGGGGGCTGCTCGGGGACCGCCCTGCCCGCGACCACCGTCCTCACGAACACGGGCTCGCCCTCGACGGGGCGACAGCCGGCCCAGAGTTCATACTCCAGTGACAGCGACGTACTCTTCACTCGTGGCGTCCACGACGTCGCTGGCGGGGGGCGCTGAAGGCCGAGGCCGCCCCGCGGGCAGCGGGCCGCACCCCCTCACCGCGCGTGGCGTTCCCGCGCACCGACGACAGAGAGACGCACCTGCGCCGGCTCACACACCTCGCTTTCTCTTCCATTGGCCAGAGCATGTCACATGACGAGCCCTGGCCCACCCAAGTCCCGTGACCAGCCCACTCTTCTGCTCCCATTCCATTGGTCGAGGCTGGTCCCATGATTCCCCGGCGCTTCTGCTCCCATTCCATTGGCTACAGCAGGTCTCATGACCACACCCAACCTCGGGCAGGGCGAGGCGGGGGCAGGGTCCGCGCCCAGGAGGAGAGCCGCGGGGGTCACCCCGCAGACGGGCCTGCGGGCTGCCCTTGGCCCTTCGTCGCGCTGGCTCGAGGCCCCTCTTCGGCCGCGTCTCGTGTGACGATGCAGGCCCTGCGGCTCCCAGAGGCCTCCCGGACCCTCCGCCTGCCCGGCCCGCAGCCCGTGGGCGGCCGGCCGCGGCCCTGTCCCCAGGGGGCGGCGCCTCTTCCCGGGCTGCTCGCGCAGGGTCCCCTCCGGGCCCGGGGTCCCCTCCGAGGAGCGTGCGGGCACCTCGCTGCGGCGTCTCCGGCCCTCGGGCAGCCTCGCCACCGCGGGCCGCAGGGGCCGGGGCGCGCCGGCCCGCGGGGGCTGCGGGTCGGGACCGTCCCGGGGGCGCGGCTCCGCGGGTCCGCACTCTGGCGCCGGCCGCCGGGCGCGCACCCAGCCACGCTCCGGCTGTTAGTCGAGGCAGGCAGCGGTGGACTGTCCCAGATGCGTCCTTGATTCCAGCTCAGAGATGCCTCCGCATGCGTCAGTGACTGCAGCGCCCCCCGCCGCCCTGGGTCCTTCCCCCGTGCCGCGTCCCAGCCCCACTGCGTTCCTCCCTGCAGCCTGGGTTTTCTCAGGTGGGCTCCGAGGCTCAGGGGACGCTGAGACCAAATCCTGAAGCCCCCGACATCTGAGGTGTCCCTGGGTCTCTGAGATCTTCGCATCGCTGTGCCTGACGTATAACATTTGCTGAATTTCTGCTCTCGGGAAGTCATGGCTCCTTGCAGAGCGGGATGACGGTTCCTCTTCCGACAGCTGCTGTCTGCCTGGGAAGAGCCAGGGCGCGGCTGCTGCGTGCCAGACGCGCCCCTCTCGCGTCTCGGCCCCACAAGGTGCCCAGAGCAGCCCGCTCAGAGGAATGTGGGAACAAAATGACGAGTGCATCCCTCCTCGGACCTCAGCGTGCAGGACCACCTTGCTCCGCACCATGCAGCCGGCCCCAGGCCCCCACATTAATCTGTTCTCTCCAAAAGGTCAGCGCCTTCTCGTCTCTGGACACTGGAAAAGGCTGCAGACAAACCAGATGGTTTTGAATGGTTCTTCCAGGCTCCTCGCAGCTCTTCTGGTCCGTCTGCTGAGGCCGTGACGTGCTGCAGCAGCCCCAGCACGGTTTCTTGATTCATTCGGCAGATCTTCACTGCGGTCGGACACCACACGCCCCACGGGCCTGGCAGGGGGCTGAGTTTGGGGATGCGGAGAGGCATGAGCCTAGATTCTTGCCTTCGGTGGGCACATGGTCTGGTGGCTGGGGAAGGCGGGCAGACTCTGTGAAGCCGTCTGAGTAGGGCCTGGTGCCACGCAGAGGAAGGGGCTGTGAGCCTGTCTGCGTCTGGGGTGGAGAGGCATCAGGGGTCGAAGGGCTGTCAAGGACAGGAGAGGCTGCCCGAGTCACACGGGCGTGTGTGGGGCCCTGTCCACTGTGCTGCTCAAATGTGTGTATGTCAGTCCCTGGGCGTCTGGGTAAAAGGCAGGTTCTGCCCCAGCAGGTCAGGAGTGGGGCCTGAGATTCTGCCTTCCTGGCAAGATCCCAGGTGCAGCTGCCGGCTTGAGGGCCGCAAAGATTGAGACAGGTGGGAAGCCTGAGGACGGCAGAGAGGAGAGCCGGGGGCACGGAGGGTGTGGGGGTTGCAGGGTGCAGGTGAGGGCAGGGACAGAGAGGCAGGTTCTGTTTCCAAGGCTTCATACACCTCGAAGGGCTCCCGGAATGTTCTCTACGCACACCAACCTCAACCTGCATCACACTGTCTGTGCCACCTCAGGTGTGTTCCTTTTTCTCCGTTAGTACAAGCAGACCTGGGCTGGGGCCACAACTCCATCATCCTGACACCCAGGGGCCTGGCCTGAGAACACAATGAATAGTGAATAATTCACCTGCCTCCTCTGGTCTCGTTGGCAAGACTAGGTCTTATCCACTCAACTTCGGATCTCTGTGCTCAAGACATAGGGATTGCACAGTTCATGCTTTTGGAGTTTAATTTACTTCTCTGACTGTGCGTGTAAAAATTCTCAGTTTGCTTGCCTGCATGTGCTTCTTAGCTTAGCTCTCCTGCTTGCAGCTTGTTGCCAAGAGCAGCCATTCTGCGGCATTGGTCCAAACACGTCCCCTGAAGACTGACATGAGGTTGCTGTGATAACTGAGATGGCAAAGTTGTGTCATAGGCCAAGATACTGACAAAGGACCTGGTACTCAGCAGGAAGGGGTAGGGGAAATCCACACCACTTTTGGGGGCAGTTATTCTGGGGCAGGGGTGGAAATAAAATACTTCATGTTTATTCCCTGATATGTTGAGTCTTCTCTTAAACTGGCAAAAAGAATTCATCCTTTGAGTCCACTTAAAATGGAAAAGGAATGAGACAAGGATCCCTAGCCAGTACCTCGAGTGGTTCTTGCCCATCTAGACCTCAGCGAGAATCAATTGTCAAGTTCCTATCTTGAGAATCACGTTCTATGGAATGGTGCAGCAGTGGCCCTGGACGTCGGCTGGGTGGGTAAGTGGGCGAGGACGGAGGGTGGGTGGGTAAGTGGGCGAGCAGGTGGGGATCTGCAGAAAAGGAAGTTCGGTTGTCAGAACTGGATGCTGAGACTTGGGGTGGGGGATGGCAGGCCCGGGCGTGGCTGCTGGTGGTTACTCAGCTCCCTCTGGGGGTGGCTGTCAGGTGTGTGTGTGGGGGGTTGTGGAGGGGCTTGGACCTGCTCCTCTCGGGATGGGGGACGGAGAGCAGACTTGAGAACAGAGGTGGTAACTGAAGCTGCTTCTGGAGGCCTCCGACCTCCTCCTCTGCAGGTGGAAGTAAGCCAGGGGCTGAGCAATAAGTTACAGACCGTTAGCTTCACGCCAGGTGGAGAAGGTCCGTCTTGGAGGATGACGCAGTGGCTACTGCCGTGTGTGTATGTGTGTGTGTGTGTGTGTGAGAGAGAGAGAGAGAGAAAGATGGAGAGACACAGAGAGACAGATGATGGTGATGAAGGGTGGTGGCCAGCCGGCTAGGGAGATGAGTAGGTAAGCGTGGCTGGGCAGGCATGGGCTACAGGGACAGAAGTCCCGCGGGCAGGACAAGGCCAGCAGTCCAGCCTCTCAGGACAGCACCGCTGCGCGGTGAAGGCTTCATTGCTGCTGAAGCTGGGCTCCCGAAGGCTGTAATGAATTGAGACAGGACAAGATGCTTTAAAATGTTTATGATCAATTTGCATAGTGGATCTGGGTTTTAAAAAAAGAAAGGAAAAAAGCATGAGCTCTTGGGCATCCTGGCAGCACTCTGCCTGCAGATGCAACCTGGCAGGAGTTGGCGTTTCTGACCACGGAGCCTTCAACGAAAATCAGGTTTATTGCCTTTTCTCGTCTGATGATAAAAATAATGCAGGCTCGGTGTATAAGGCTTGGAAAATGTGGGGAGGGACACGACGCTCTAATATCTTGCCATGGGAAGGATCTGGCAGTGATGGATAGTGTGTTTTTTGTTCTTACCTCGGAAGTGGTCCCCTGACAGATTCTCCTGTGGCAACAGAAGCTTCCGTGCAGTTCATAAATTCCTCTGGCAGCCCGGCGACAGCACCGCGTACTTTTATCACTGAAAGCTAATTGCTCCGTCTCCGTCTGCTCCTGGGATGGCGGGGCTGCTGCAGGTGGGGGGAGGGAGGGGGTGCTTTGGGGGAAGAGGCATCTCAGTTCTGGCACAGCACGGGGCGGGGGAGGAATACAGGCCTTATGCGGAGTCATCGTGGCAGGCGTCCGTGGAGCACTCCCTGCACACTCAGCTCCCCTAAGCGGGCCACATGCTTTTGTCCCTTAACCTGGAAAACAACTTACCAGGTGGGTACTATTGAGCCATTTGATAGAGGAGGAAACCAGGGCACAGGTGGCTTGCCTGAGGTTACACAGCTAGTGGGAGTCAGAGCGGAGGTTCAGCCCAGGCGACCTGAGCTGCACCACCACTGAGGCCAGGCAGGCTATGGACAAAAGATGGTGTAAGCTGTGGTGGGTAGATTTTTAAGACGATTGTCTGGGTTATCCTCTTATATATTTCCTCCCTTCAAGTGGGAGGGACTGCAAGTATGATGAGGTTACATTATAGGGCAAGGTGAAGCGATCTGGCAGATGTGAATAAAGTCTCGACCTGGTGGACTTTTAAATTCATTAAAAGGGAGATTGTTTCAGGTGGGCCTGACCTAATCAGGTGAACTGTGGGCATGCGTGTGCACATGTGTGTGCACATGTGTGCATATCTATAAAGTCTAGAAGTCAGAGAAGAAAGAAGTCAGGGAGATTGGAAGGACCAGATACTCTTCTGTTGACCCTGAGAAAACAAGCTGCTGTGGGGTGGACTGGGGGAAGGGCAGGTGACCCCTAGGAGTTGAGGGTCTCCGTCCAACAACTGCAAGGAACTGAATTCATACAGCAGCCAGACATTTGGAAGAGGACCCTGAGTCTGCCACATGAGATCTGTGGTGGGAAGTCATCGAGAAGCTGTTATCACCAGTTGACCTGCAACGTGGAACCGGGCAATGGGAGGCTGATCACTTCTTCCTCTGTCCGGGGAAGGTGCACCTGGCTTGCCTACCCCATTCCCAGTAGCTGCTCCAAAGATACGGACTTGAGATAGTGACGGGCTGACAGCTTCTGGGTGGTATACGTGACTGGATGTTAAGTCATCTATGTAAACTTTTAGGATTTGGTGGGGGAGTGGGTAGAGCCACTCCTATTGTGGAACTCAGGACAGATCTCATAAGTAAGTCCCCTTGCTTGCTGAAACTGCCACCCACCAATATGGAGTGGTCTGCTCCTTTCTTTGCTCTCTCCCCATCTTCCGAGTGTGTGGGCCCACTTCAGGTCACATCTGTGGAGCTCCCAGCCTTGCCTGTCATCTTGATTGGTGAGACTCTGACCAGGGGACCCAGCTAACCTGCACCTTGGCTCTTGACCCATGGAAACTGCAAAATAATGAGTCTGTGCTGTCCTAAACCTGCTAAATTGGTAGTGAATTGTTACTCAGCACAGCTTACTGATACACATGCAAACTAACACAAATTAGAAACTAGAAGGCACAGCATCTTTGCATAGTAGGTGCTTAATTAACATGGTTCTGCCCTCCCCTTTATCCCAGAAACTACATGTCTTGAGCGAGGGCTGGGCACCTCCAGACAGGCAGGTTGATGTGAAGGCAGATGTAATCAGGAGCATCTCCCTTCTCCTTTGGCCATGTGAGGTGGCCACGCACTCGTGACTTACGAAAAGTCAGCTGAGGCAGGATTCCTTCCCTCACTTGGATTCCTTCCTCAGTTCCCAAAGGCTCTTAAGAAGCCATGGCAGTCATGCAATCCCATAACTTTTTCCCCCCTCTAGGGTTAGAGGCTTAGAAATGAAAATATTTTGTCTCTTCTGCGTGGTGGGGGAGTGTGGGGTGTTGGAGTGTTCAGCTGTAATACATAGCACCATAGGCAGCCCTATTACCAGCCCCTAAAATATGCAATCGGGGGGAAAATGGATAATGAGATGAGGTTTGAAGACTGAGCTCTACGTGGCTTAGGATGCAGCCAGAAGACAGAAAGAGAGTCATAAACATCAAAAGTGGAAGAGAAAATGTGGCAATCACGTCCTTTGAACAAATACCCTAATCATCTTTCCAAGGCTGCATGCCGGGCTGCCACAGGGCATGTGTGTTAAGAATGACACCCTCTGCTGGTTCTGTGCCAACAAGTCACAGCTTAAAAGCCCCTCTGTGTGCTCAGCAAGACCCAGCCTCACAAGGCAGAGGAAAGGACTTTTAAGGACTCCAAGAAGATGTGCTCTGAGATGGAGGCAGTGTTGCCGTCACAAATGAGTGAGTCTCCCGGGGGTTGGGATCTGCAGAGCTGGGATCTGTCCCACCTTCCCTGACCTTGGTGTGAGACCTCACCTGTCATCTCTTCCTCATCATCTACCTGACTTCTTCTTGTTCATTTGCCTCCAGGAAGCTTCCCTGACAGCAGTCTGGGTCAGGCTCCCTGGCCAGGGTCCTGTAGCCCACTGGACTTTGCTTTCAGAGCAGCTGTTATAACTGTTGTTGGCAACCTTCTTGATTTCCTCTCTGACTTGACTGCTGGGGTTCTAAGCTCCAGCGGGGCAGGGACAGTGTCTGTGTGGCTCATCATTATACCGCAGTATCTAGTCCAATGCTGGACACATGGGAAGAATATTTGTAAAATCAACAGATGTAGAAAATATTGGGAAAGTGGGTAAGGGGTAGTACAAGCCCTCTAAGGGAGGGTTTCCTTGACAATTTGGGGAGCCTCCCACCTTTCTTTTCCACCCCTATTTTGAGCCAGAGGTGAGCCCAACCTCCTTCGTTTTACAAAGAGGGAAACTAAAGCCCAGAGAGGGAAGAGACTTCCTCGGGCTCACACAGCAAGCTGACAGCATGGATCTGGATCCAGAACCATGCAAATGGTTGTTCTGTTACATCACCTTGTCTCAGTGAGTGGGCAAAGAATGGGAGGTCAGACAGACCATTGGGACACTCTGGGCATTTGCACACGGACACAGTGATCTGTCTGAGGGAGGGTCCGTTCACTTTTCAGAAGTCTGTGGGTAATTCTTAATGAGGCTGGGACTAGAGGGGGTGACTGAAGTTCCTAGGGCATCAAATGCAAGGAGGTGTTCACTCTCAGGTATTTGCCTGATTCTGAAAGTGAGCCCCTCACTATACTTTGTGCCCTCAGCGCTTGTCTCACCTCACCCTTGCCCCAGGCCTCACACATGGTGTCTTAGTGACATAAAAGGTGATGCTAAAGGACAGAAGACTTGAGAACAAAGCCAGATGTTAGCATCTCAGGAAGATTTATCCATCCGTCCATCCATCCTTCCATCCTTCCATCCTTCCATCCACCTGCCTACCATCCCTCTTCTCACCATCTGTCCATGCATCCACACATCTATCCACCCATCCATCCACACCCAACCATCCATCATCAACATCACCCCAACATCAACATCCTTCCATCCATTTATCTGTCCATTCTTTTATCTATCCACTCATCCATCTCCCTACTTCAGGAAGCTCATATTTTGGATAATTCATTCCCTCCCTCCCTCTCTCCTTCCTTCTTCTCCCTCTTGTCATTTTCTTCCTCCTCCTCCTGCATCATCCTCTTCATCATCATCTATCCACATACATATATTTACTCCATGTGTCTTTGTAGAGAGATCAGTTCCCTCTCCTCTAGATAATGAAATTCATCTCTTATTACCTGACACAAACTTTCACCTTTGGGTCTTTATACATGCCTGTTGTCATCACTTCCTAGATCGCATTTCCCTTCACTTTCAAAAGTTGGTTCCTCTGCATTTTTTGTTCTGAATTCTAGCCAGTGTCTCCTCCTGTGGTTGACCTTTCCATCCACACAACTTTGGTTCTCCATTCCTAGAAGTGCCCAAGTTTTTTTTGTTGAGAATCTCCTCCGTCCTATTGTGAAGAGCCTCAACAGGCCAGCACAAGTTAAGATGTTCGATTGTCACCCAGTCAAGGAGCGGGTGTGTGACCCAAGCCAGGCAACCGGGCTCTCCTCTTCCTCACCCCACTTCCCAGGATTTTTGTCTTGAGTAGAGGGAGGAAAGGAAGGGAGAACAAGTTGGCAGAAGGCATTCATTCCTGCAGTTTCACTGGGAGTGATTGCTGCTTCCAGATGCTAGGATGACCCCATTCCTCACCTCCTCTGAACTCAAGCTCCTCTCCCACTTTTGAACTACCCATGGCTCCTCCAACATGCCCCTTATGCTGAGGGACACCAAGGTGGTCTTGTTTGCCCAAAGACTCCCAACAGACTGACCTCTTCAGAGAGGACTCTAATGACTTTCCTTTCTCAAGTTGGTTCCCTGATGCCTCAGTCTCTCATTTTTTAAAGAAGCAATCCATTTATTTTATTTATGCCTATGTACTTGTTTTGTTTCTATTTGTGATGTCATTGTGTTTCTGTCTGTCTCTTCCAACAGAATGTAAATTATAAGCGTCCTAAAGGCAGGTGTGCTGTCTTAATCAGTTTTCTCAGGGTTTAACACACTGCCTGGCACATAGTAGGCACTCAACACATATTGGTTTAATTACGACAAAATTTTGAATTTGGTGTCAGGGAAGTAAATTTTCCCAAAGCTGCCTTCTCAGTTTGGAGTCAGGGCACTTCACCTTCTGGAACTCACCTCTCTCCCTTTCTGTCCTATATTCCTATTTACTTCTTTAAGTGTTTATGCAATCATAGACTTAAAGATGCCTTAGAAGAACACAAACTGTGGAAGGTTGGAATCAGAATGGCAGCTCTGGAGTCAGAGAGACTTGGGCGCCGGTGCTGTCTCTGTCCTGTTCTTACCTGCAGGACGTTGAACCTCAATGTTCTCATCCTTAGAATGGTAATAACAGCAGTGCCATCAAAGGGTTGTTGTAGGATTAAATAAGGTGGAGTGGTAAGGAGAATAACATAGTATGGGGCACTTCTATTGAAAGCATTCAGTAAATATTTGTTGAATAAAAATGAACTCATGAATGAAGTTTGAAACAGTGTCTGTACTTGGAAGAAAATGTTCTTCCTTAGAATTCTGATGAGCCATAAGGCATTTAAAATGCATGATGTTGTCACCGTCTCCTTACTCCTCAGGTCCCCCTCCTTCCTCCCCACCTGGATAATCATGGGGAGCTATTTTTACATCTGACGTAGCAGAAAAGTAGCAGATTAACAACCCCAGAGATGTACATTGCTTCTATTAATATTAAACAGGGTATTAATTTTACCAGTAACTGAAACATTAAACATGTATATCCATTAGTGGTCATTATTTTAATCTCCAGAAGCTGTCTAGTGTATTCCAGGAATAGGTCTGATCCATTCTTCTCTCCCTCTTTTTCCTAAGTTCACTGGTGAATCAGGGATCATGGTTTTCATTTCCCTGAGGGGAAATAGATAATTATAAACTCAGAGTTGTTAAGGGAGAAAGTCTGAGAAATCATCACACTCAAGTCCCTTATTTAATACTGTGAGCCCCCTTAAGACCAGACTTCAGTATGTGGAGTACCTGCTGAAAGCAGTCTTCTTAAGACCCCCCAGCCCCCCACTGATGTTGCCTCCCTGGTGTGCTGGCTCTGAGCACCAGCTCTTGATGGTAATTGGTAGATATCCCCATCCTGACTGCTAATGGCACTGTCAGTCGCTCTAGCTCAGCACCTTTGCAATGACAGTAAGAAGGACTAAGACCAGTTAATAATGATAGGACACATGGTATAGGGTGAGTGATGGGCAACTTACTGAGTAGGAACATAGGACAGCCAACAACTGCTCATAATATATAAAAAGTATTGATTTCAACTCTTACTTGCTCATCAACCAGCAGCTGCTGAAACCCTCAAGGTGGGACTGGGACAAGTATGGCCCAGTGGTTAAGGACGGCCTCTGGTGTCAGACAATTTGGGTTTAAATCTAACTCCATGGCAGGCTATCAGGCATCAGGCAGTGCAGGACAGAGAGAGCAAACAACGAGCGGAGCCAAATGATTGTTCCAACTCCTGACTAAAGAGCTTCTAGGACAGACTGGGAAGGAGAACCCAGGCTAAGTCTGGTGGTATTTCTGAGTTGAGGAGATGGATCTGGGAGTCTGGGGAGACCAAGGCAGCTAATTTATGCAGGGTGAGTACCCAGAGTACCAGAGAGGAGGACATTACAAAGGGAAAAAGCTCCAGAGTCTTCAGGTAAATACCAATCAGTGCATGTATATGAGTAATCAGATCTGGAGGGAAAAAACCCACCTGAGCAGAAGGAACAGTGCTTGAACCTCACACAGAACCAGATACCTTTCGTGTTCCCACCAGCGACAATGGAATGAGTTATAATTCCCAAGACACGTAGTAGTTTGCTGAGAACAAAATTGCCTCAGCAGTGTGGAAAATTAGCCCTAGGCCTAAACTGTGCTAGTCCCACTTAAAAATGCCTGCAAGAAAGTCTTCAACTGTACCCTAGTACAAACTCAGAAATATTTATAGAAACACAATAATACCCAGTAATCACTACAGTAAGATTCACATTGTTGCTTAATAAAAAATTACCAGGCATTCCAAGAAACAAAAAGCCACTATCAATAATGAAAAGAAAAGTCCATCTATAGATACAGACACAGAAATGACACATAGGATAGAACTAATAGAAAAGGACATAAAAACTGTTATATTTTTACACATCAAGAAATTAAAGAAAAAGTTGAGCATGTGCAGTGAAGATGTGAAAGATCAGGATTGAACTTCTAGGGGTGAAAAACATAATGCCCGAGATGAAAAACACACTGGGTGAGATGAACAACAGATTAGATACTTTAGAAGAGAAGGTTAGTCAACTTGAAGACAGTAATAGAAAGTATGAAAATGGAACATAGAGAAAAAAATGATTAAAATAAATTGAGCAGAGAATCAACTTCAACAGACTGATATATGTGGAGTAGAGTCCCTCAAAGAGGAGTGAGGGGAGAAGAAAATATATTTGAAAAAATAGTGGGTGGGATATATCACATTTGATGACAACTATAAACCCAGAGATCCAAGAATACCAATGAGCTCCAAGAATACCAATGAGCCCCAAGCATGTGTGTGCACACGCATGTGTGCGCGCACACACACACACAGAGGCACACACATGTGAAGAAAAGTGCATCAAGGCAAGTTATAACCAAATTGCTTAAAACCAATGATAAAGAGAAAATTTTGAAAGTAGCCAGAGGGAATAAGCAAAATACGCAGCCAGAGGAAAAAAATGTATTATGTAGAGGGGAGAAAACATGAGGATGATGGCAGACTTCTAGTCAGTAACAATGACACTCAGGGGACAATGGAGCACCATCTGCAAAGCACTTTAGGATAGAATAATATGTCAATCTAGAATTCTGCACCCAACAAAAATATTCAGGGGCATCTGTGTGGCTCAGTCAGTTAAGCATCGGGCTCTTGATCTCAGCTCGGATCTTGATCTCAGGGTGGTCAGTTCAAGCCCTGTGTTGGGTTCCATGCTGGGTGTGGAGTCTGCTTAAAGAAATATCCTTCCAACATGACAGGAAAGACTTTGAGACACACAAAAGCTTAAAGGTCTTATGGCTATCTGATGATCACTCTAAGAAATGATAAAGGATATCCTTTAGGCAGAAGGAAAATAACACAAGATGGAAATCTGCATTTACACAAAGAAATGAAGAGTACCAAAAATGGCAAATGTGTGGGTAAAAATGAAACATGAAAAAATGTCTTGTAAATACAATTGACTATTCAAATAAAAACAATAACAACACAGTGGGAGATTTATAGCACATGTAGAAGCAAATGCATGCATGTATTACAAGAGCCAAAGGGGGAAATGGCAGTGTATTAAGATTTTTATACTACATGTGTGGGGTGCGAGGGTGGCTCAGTCAGTTAAGCATCTATCTTCGGCTCAGATTATGATCCTGGGGTGCCGGGATCGAGCCCCGTGTCAGGCTCTTTCCTCAGTGGGAAGCCCGCTTGTCCCTCTCCCTCTGCCTGCTGCTCCACCTGCTTGTGCTCCCTTTCTCTGTCTCTGTCAGATAAGTAAATTGGATCTTTAAAGGAAAAATAAAAGATTTTAATACTACATATGAAGTGGCAAATATCATTTGACATATCATTTGATCAGTTAAAGATGTATACTGTGGACAGTAAAGCAATGACTAAAAACCAAAGCCAAACAAAACAGAACACTTATACCCAATAAAGCAACAAAAAAGACAAAATGGAATAAAAATAGTCCACGAGGAGACTGGAATAGGAGGAAAAAGGGAATAAACAACAGATGGGACAAATAGAAAGCCAGTAGCAAGATGGTAAGTTTAAACCCAGTTCTCTGATATCCTACCAGTTGTGCAGGATCGTTGAACAGGTCTGTCCCCCAGACAATAGGATGATGTCTTTACACCAGCAAGTGCTCATTACCACTCATTACCACTCTCTGGTCTTGCTGTTGGTGGAAAGCCGTGTCTGTGTGCTGGTCATGTTGAAAGGTTCTTTCTTATCTCTTGTCACCCCAGTGCTCCTGCTTCAACCCCTTCCTGAGCTTCCACACCCCATGCCTCTTGGTTCTCAGTCTGCAAGTGTTCCAAGTCCATGAACCAAATAGTCAACAACAGTCTTCCTGTATACTTAGCTCTCACTCATGGGTCCAGAAGGGTTGCTTTCTTCTCTGCAAAAAGTCCGTGGCTGGTAATGCCAGGAACATGTTCTCTCTGTCCTCTCTTCTTATCTGTGTATTTCTCAGCTGCCCTGCATCTCTGCAAAGGCCTTATAAGGACAGCTACAGATTTTGTAGGAAGAGGAGAAACTGCACACTTGGAAGCCACCCATGAGATGTTCCTGATTGTGTGGACATGCCATGCTTCTCACCTCTCTGTCCAACACCCACCCCCTCCCACATAGCAACTTGACTTTGCTCTTCAAGTATTACAACACCTACCTTTGGGGACTGTGACCTATTTCATACCTCAACCAATAATCCCATATTTCCTTGTATAAAGTAAGTGCTCAGTATACATCTCTTGAAGGGACTTCATCATCCCTGAACCTGTGGGGGAGACCAGTGGCTAAGTGAGTTGCTCACTGATCAGAGGTTCAGTGCGGCCTGGGTCTAGGACCATCTGAGCCCTGGTCTGTTGCTACATTCATGCTGTAATGGTCTCTCACAATGGTCCAGCTCTATGATGCCATCACTGTGCAGAGAATGGGGGCAATGTAGCTGGTTTTGGGATGATGGCCCAGGTTTGTGTTGCATACCTGGAGGAAGCCATCAGCTGCCTACCCTCCTCTCTGTCCCAGATTTGTGGATCCCACCAGGCTCAGGGGCCAGAAAGCTTTACCCCATTCTTACCTGTCCCATCTTTCCTGGTTTCCTTTTGCAATTAGTGGCTGCTTGGGGAACCTGGGGTCATGGCTGTTGGTTCATGCTCTTGGCAGCTACTTGGTAGCAATGCCCAGGAAAGAGGATCTCTTATCCATTGTTTTCTAAGAGCACAGGGGCTTCCTCCAATCTCCTGACCCCACTCCCCTGATTAGCCCCTCCCCTTTGGTGACAAGGGGCAGCTGGGAACACAGCACAAGGCTTTCTCCTGTGTGAAGAACTTCTAGTCCGTGGCTCTCGAGTTTTCTGCTGGCATCTAGATGGAGACTAAAGGTGAGTGCACCCCAGAGCATTGGCGATTTTCTCCTTTTAGCTCAGAGCCCTCCCTCTGCTCCCCGCTTGCCACCCAGGGCCCCCTCAATCCGTACCATAAAATGTACAACGTCAGTTTGTTGGGCTAAGGATCCTGCTGCGTATTTAATCCTTATTTAACGCTGATGTTTATTTTATTTTAGAGTTTAAATTAATCAGCCTCAGGATACAAAATTAGATAAGGCAGGGATTTAGCTCCCCTGGAATGATTCATTTCACGTCAAGCTTTCTTAACTCTTTGGCTGCTGGGGAGAAGTGAGCTCCTATGTCACAGCAAAGAAGCCCAGGGGCTGGCCAGGTGAACGGCTGAGCTCCCTCCCCACCACCCTCCCAGCATGACAGGGCGAGCTTTGACACCGGGGTTTTTTAAAATACATGCTTTGCTACCTTAACAGTAAGAAATCTTCACAAAAGGAAAGAGAGATAATACGAAAGTAGAAAAAAGTTGAAAGAACCCACCTATAATTCCATCCTCTGAAGATCACCATTGTTGCTATCTGGGCATGCTTCCTGTCATATTTTATCAGCACTTTGAAGTGATTACGCGGTGTTACAAACATGCAGGCCCGTGTAGAGAGCAACGATATAAAACTCTCATGTATCTGCCAGGTAAGCGTAATGCATGGTGGCTTTATGACACATTTGCTTCCGAGTAATGTTTAAGGACATAACACAATAGAGCTTTTACTGATGCTTGACTCGGAGGCCCCTTATGTATTCCCCTAGCCTCTTTCCTCCCCACTGTTCTGAAGTCAGTGTCTACCCTTCCCATGTGTGTTCCTTACACCGAGTATGCATGTGCGTGAAGAACACATGGTCTTTTTTTTTTTTGCTTTTCGGTTTGTATACAAACAGTAGCCCATACTACTATGTCCCGCATATGCTTTTCCTCTTCACCCCAATTCTTCAGACGAGTCTAGAATCCTTCATCTCTGACAAGCGGGGGGTGCGCCCCTCCTCAAGATGCTGCTGATGTGCCGGTCCGCTGGTGGGCTGGGGTCTCTGAACATGTCTGCCTCCATCGCTGCTGGTGAGAGATGGTGTCCAAGGCTGCTGGGCACTGGGCACTCTCACCGGCAGCAAAACTCTTTGCTCGTCTCCATCATCGTTTGGTGGCCTTCAGTTTTGTCCATCTGGTGAGCCTGGAGTAACATCTCCTTATTGTTTTAGTTTGTTGCTCCCTGATTACCATGCAGGGGCACAACCTCCATTGCTTCCGTTAGCCTTTTGGGTTTCTTCCTGTGTGAACTGTTTCTTGTCTCTGCCTCATTTTTCTATTGGGTTCTTTGGTTTTCCCTCGCTGACTTCTTGTATTTTTTTGTGATCTGGAAATCAGTTCCTTTGTGGCCAAATACGTTATAAATATGTTTTCCTTATTTATGGATGATGTTTGTCTTTTAACTTTATTCATGGCCTCTTTAGCCACATCAAAATTCTACTTTTAATATTTGTCAATATTTTTCTTTATGGTGTTTATTTTTTTGTGTTTCATTAGAGAAACCCCCTTGTCTATCTACTTTGTTGTCATAAAAACACCATCCTGCATTTTCTTCTAAAAATTGAAGATTTGTCTTTTGTCTCTCATTTTTAATGCTTTAGCTATGTGTTTCATAGGAAGTGTGAGGTAGGGATCTGTGTTCATTAACTCCCATGCATCACAAATGGTCCCAATTCTTGAAACCCTACAGGAAGAGGCATGTGTCTAGGTTGGCTGGAAAGTTTGGTGCAGACGACAAGAGGCATCCTGTGTCTCTTTTCCTCCACCGGGCCAAGGGGCAAGCCTGGGCACGTCCTTTGCATGACTATCGCAGAAGCACAGAGGGCAAAGAGAGGCACCAAGGTCCCTCGAGTCCCAGGCTCGGAACCAGCAGCTCTCACTTCCTCCACATTGCCCCATGGCCAAAGCAAGTGGTGTGGCCACACCGAAGGCAAGGTGCAGGAATTTCAAGTGTGGTTCTCGTCTCCACTGGTTACCACAATGCACATATCGGTAGGCAGGTGCGTGTGCAGAGGGAAGGCACTGAGTGGACAGCAGATAGAGGAGACAGCAACTCAAAAGGATGAAGAGGGAAGAGAGAGGGAGAGGGGACCATTTAGTCTTTGGTGTGAATGGCCTGTATGTTTGTGTTGGTTACGTAGGGCCCCTTCCTAGAACACGATTCATCTCTACTCTCTCAGCTGGGCATTCTGGGCAGCAGCCTGTGAGCGAAGGCTGTGTACCCCTTCTGGGGGTGGATTCCAGAGGCAGCATGTGGCTGATTCTGTTGTCTTTCCTCAGCCTCTGGAACTGGGCAAACACCTTTGGGGGTAAGCGTCCATCTGTCTGAGTCCCTGGGTGACTAGGATTAGCCCCCTGACTCCCCGTGTTGTCCCATGACACACATGAGACCTGAGCAGGTGTATATTTTCCTGGGCAGTTTTAATTCTGCCATCAAATGCCCAGTTCAGGGGCCGGAGGAGTGCGCTGTGTGATTGCTGAGTTTGGTGCGCTTTATGAGGTTTCTGGGCTCTGGCTGAATCCTGTGGGAGCTGACGAACCCCGAGAGCTGAGGCCTGGCACACCCACATTCATGCTTAGTTTGGAGGATGTCCTCTGGGCCGCCGGCTGCAAGGACACCGTGACACCCCTCTCCAGGTGCCACACACCCCGCCCAGGGCCTAGGCCCCTCAGCCCCTTGCCCTAGGCATGGCTAGGAAGGGGTGCTCGGGGCACAGGGAAGAAGCAGAAGTGGGCTTGGGATGATGCTCTAGGAGGAAAAGTGCCGGCCGGGCGCCCCTGTAGTTCACTGGGGGAAGGTCACCTACTGAGGCATATGGAAAAATGGGGGCTGAAAAGTGATGAACATTCCACACCTTGGCTCCCCCCACCCCTGTGGCTGTGCTCCAGGCCTCAGCAGAGGCCACTGGAAAGGCGTGCGGAGGTCCCCTGAGAGTTCCAGGGAGGGAGGGCTCCTCACCCGTGATAGAAGCATCCAGGAGACATTTATAATCAAATTACTCAGGGCCTGGGGAGCTCTGGCCCCGTGAATGCAAAGTGAAAGGTGTTTGCAGAGCAGCCATGAGGCACGGAGCCTGGAGGCCTCTCGTGGAAGCCTGCAAAGTGGGGGACAGCGGCGCCGGGGGTGGGGGACTTGCTGTCTCAGCACCGTGTGGGTGGGAAGACCCAGGCTTTGGACCAAGGCAACACTGGGTCCTCATCTTGGCTTCTGGAATGATTTGCCCTGGGGCCATTTCATCACTGAGCCCTGGCCTCAGTCTTCCACTCTGAGAAGTGGGCTGGACCATCTGCTCTGCCGAGCTGTCTGGCATTCGAGGGTCCAGGTGAGAACAGGGCTTTGGAGTTGGGCACTGTGGACCCTGCCTGAGAGCAAGCTGCCTGCTGTCTGTAAAGGGCGTGACGGTTCCTCCCTCCTCCCCGGGCTACTGTTTGGCCCTGCTCACACAGAGGCCCGGATTCCCCTCTGCGGTCGTCCCCCTGACTAATGTTTGCTGCAAGCCAGAGCCCCAGAGGAGCGTGGGCTGGAGGGGCCGGAGCCAGGGTGGGGGGGTGGTGGCTCCTTTGTGGGGCTGGAGGGCAGCCGGGTGGTGCCAAGGCTGGGCTGCTCGTGGGTCCCCAGAGCAGGGCTCCAGGCAGCTCATGATCACTGATTCTCCTAGTAATTATGGTCCTAACAATAATCATGAAGCTTTAATGTGGGTGTATGTAACTTGTCATTTTGCAGGAGTCACAGGCTGGCCAGGGAGTACTTGGTGCCCTGGGCGGGTGGTGGCTTCTGGCAGGGACAGGTTGTCTTATAGGGTCTGTGGCATGGGGTGGGAGTTTTGACCAAATTTCCCTGGAGGTAATGGGGGGCAGGCATATGAAAGGGGGAGAGAGAGAAAGAGAGAGAGAGAGAGGGAATGCACATACCCAATACTGTGATTCATGGGAAATTCTCAGGCAAAGACTCACTCAAAGACTCACTCAAGACTCAAAGACAGCACGAGGCCCCAGCTGCCGCTGCAGGTAGGGCTGGAGACAGGACAGGGAGTTGGCTCTGGGCTACACCACATGCCCGGCAGGAGCCCAGAATATTTCCTGAGGGGTGCAAGGATCACAGACCGATGTGTGTGTGGGGGTGAGGGGGTGGCCAGAGGCCGTCCAGTCCAGATAGACCCGAGCAGTGGCTCCTGGGGGTCAGCACACAGTCAGGACGAGGAGGGTGTGTGTCTGGCTGCCCACTAAGCCTGAGCAGCATTTTAGGGGAAGGGTTTGGAGGCTCAGGGGAGTGGGATGTCCCTCCCAAGTCACACCCAGTAGGTGCAGCAGATAAGACTAGAACCCATGTCTGTCTGGGTTCCTCACACCTCACCCCTGGCCTCCCCCAGGGACAGACGTGGCCAGCATTGGACACCGAAGGCCAGGGGTCAGGATGCCTTGTAGGGATGGAGCAGGCAGAGCAGGGCTGAAGGGGTCAGGGCCACAGGTGGGGTGAACCCTGGGCCGCAGGACTAGCCTCTCGGTGAGTTTGAGGCCAAGCCCTGAGTTACTATGGATTGAGCAGTGTTCTCCTCCTGCCCGCCCCCATTCACATGTTCAGTTCTTAACCCCCAGACCTCAGAATGGGACCTTATTTAGAAATAGGGTTGTTGCAGATGTAATTCGTTACAGTGAGGTCATCCTGGCATGTGGTGGCCCATATCCCATAGGGCTGGTGTCCTCACAGAGGGGAACTTGGACGCAAAGGCACACACACAGGGAGAATGCTACGTGAAGACAAGGAGGAGATCTGAGTGAAGCATCTGAGGCTGGGAGGCCGCAGGTGGCCAGCAGACCCCCAATGCTGGGCCAGGCCTGGAGCGGATTTCCTCCGAGAGCCTCCGGAAGGAACCAGCATTGCCAGCACCTTGGTCTTGGACTTCTGGCCTCCAGCCTGGGAGACAATACAGTTCTGGGGTTTAAATCACTCAGTATGGGGTACTTTGTTCTGGCAGTCCAGCAGCCTAACCCACTGACCCAGAGCCCCTGAAATCCCTCTGGTCAGGGTAGGGGGGCTCAGCGGGGAGCAGGCGCTGCCTGAAGGGGTGGGGAGGCTGGGAGACGTGATCTATGTGTGAGCAGAAGCTCTCAGGGCAGGTCAGGGCTGGCCACGGAGCAGTCAGTGAAGATTTACTGGAAGGTGGGAGGAAGGCGGCTTGTGGAAGACTCGGGCTGCGGGGAACAATTCTTTTCCCAGGCAGTTGTCCCCCAGGGACTAAGACTGTCTTATAATCACAACGTTATTTAGTAATGTGCTAATAAATGTGATCTCCTCAGGTTGCCACGTGGCCAGAGTGGATCTGTAAGTACTTCCTAACCAGTTTCCTGTCCACATCAAGAGTTTCGGCTAAATCCTTTTTTAAAAAAGATTTTATTTTAAGTAATCTCTACACCCAATGTGGGGCTTGAACTCACAACCCAAAGATCAAGAGTCACATGTTCTACTCACTGAGCCAGCCAGGTGCCCCAGGAGTTTCTGATAAATCATTCAAAAGAACCCCAGGAAGGTGCCCCAGGGTGAGTGGGCTTCCCGGGCTCCTTTGGACCTGCTCTGTCACCCCTGCTGCTGACCTGCTGCCCTCTCCTCCCTGCCCTTCACACCCCATGAGAGGCACTGGGATGGATGACAGTTGTGTAAACTTGGAAATCAGCCCTGGGCGCCTATCCCACAAGCTGGATGAAATTGGGGGCCTCAGATTATTTGCTCCATAATCAGCCTGGGAGGAGGATAAATCCTGAAGCAAGTGGTAACTAAGGCTTTACCCAATTTCTCTTCCTGAGTCCATCTTTCAGGGTTGTGATCTTGCAAGGTCGCAAATACATATTCCAGAGGCCAGAAGGTCACATAAATGAGTGGATTGAACCGGCTGTGAGTCAATAGATAGTTGTGGAAAAGTGGGTGGTATGCTAACTACAAAATACTTGGGCTCGATTTCAGTCTTGGACCACCATTTGGGACCGCTGGCAGATAGGGTTGGGGAGGCCGACCCCCTCGGGCATGTCGTATAAGACTACGAGCTCTAAGTCTGAACCTGGAAATGGGGATCAGCACTCTCCATGCAATGGGAGATTGAGCGAGTATGTAAGGGTGGACAGCCACTAACATTGTGGCCGAGGGCTGTGTTTGAGAAGCTGAAGCCATGGTCCACCCATGGACTGACATTTTGATTGGCAGGCTGCACACAGACCTCTGAGCACTCTGAGAAGCGAACATTGGACAGTGTGACTCATGGCGGATGCTGAAATATCTAGACAGGTCCTTGGCAGGACTGCCCGGGCACAGAAAAGCAGGAGACAAGAAGACTGTGGCCTGTGGCTCTCTCTCTCTCCCGCCCTGTCTCTGACCAACGTGCTCTGATCCCAAGCACTCTGTGTGGTACCAAGATGCACCCAAGAATCAAGAAGAAATGGAAAGCCTGAGGAGTCCTATAACGTTAAGAAAATGAGACCTTCCACAAAGAAAGCACCGGGCCCAGATGGTTGTACGGATGAGTTTTGCAAAATTTCAAAGAACTGATCACTCTAATCACGTGATAGTAGCTGGAAAACTACCACTGGTTTTTCACGAGCCACATTCCCCAAATCTGTAAGCTGATTTGCACACGTGTTGGAAAATCCTCTGATGCTGTGGGCTTCCTTGAAGTCTTCGTGTTCGGAAGGAGACGTCTTGCTTGCATTAACTTTTCACTTACTAAGTTACCATTCCTGGAGATTCTTTATGCATTCATATACAGCCCTATTTTATAGGTGTAAAGGTATAGTATGCCCATTTTCCTGCACCTGGCGTTTTGGTCTTAGAACGTACTTTTGGCATTGTTTTCGAGTGTCTTTATTCTTAAAAAGAAAATGAGCTGCAAAGCGTTCTGGGTGCTAATACAGATGTCTGTAATTTAAATATCCCGGCTTCTGTTGAAGAACCTTGAGGTGATCTCCAGATTTTTATTCATTAAAACAGTGGCATAATAATTACTCTTACTCATCTGTGACTTCCAGTAAGTGTCTGGAAGGAACTTGCTGAATCAGACATGTTCATTTAGAGTTTTGATAGATATTGTTCAATCACAATCAATAAGACTTTACCAACTCATAGTTCTAGCAACAGTATGTGAATGCTACAGTAACTACTTCATGATGTTTTATCAGATTCTTGATCTTTGCTAGGCTGAGGGGCGAAACATACTATCTCATGATTTTACTTTGCTATTATCTTATTATGAGTGAGATTGGTCATATTTTTATACATTTAAGAGCCATTTAAAGTGCCTTTTCTGTGAGCTATCATTTTCTGTTGGGGTTTTTCCTTTATCGAGTTTTAAAGGAACTCTTTATTTAATACAGAAATTAAGGCTACGTATAAAGGGATTATAGGTATCTTTGTGGTTTATCCCTAGGGAACAAAACAAAGCAACACTCTTTATGGTAGCTTTTACCCGGTAGAAATTTTCATCCTTATGTGGTTGTTTCAGCATTTGGTCGTTTGCAGCTCCCAGATTTTTTGTTTTTGTTAGAAGGACCTTTCCTCATTGTGAGATTGCTTTTTTTAATTTTAAACCATGGTCATCAAATCCATCAATGGTTCTTTCCTTCTTTCCTTCCTTCCATTCCTCCCTCCCTTCCTCCCTCTCTCTCTGCCTTCTTTCTTTTCCTTTCATTTAAATCTTTGACCCATCTATTACTTTCTTTGGTATAAGGTCTGAGGTAAGATTCCAGTTTTATTTATTTTTTTCAGATGGTTCCTGAGCTGTATTTCTACAGTGCAATCGGGTAGAGCTCCTGCGGACATTTGGCACCTCCTGCTACCAGGGGTCAAGCTGACTCCTACCACTGCCACTTTGCCTCTAGCTCAACCTTCACGGTCCTGCTGCCTGAGAAGAAACACATGTGCTTCTACCAGGGTCTCCCCTCCTCTTCCATCTAGCGGGGTGGGTACTGGGATGCAGAGTGGGGTTATCAGGGAGGAGGGCAGACACATAAATCCACCAGGAAACCAGACCCTCAGAATATGTATTTCTTATGTAGAACACAGACATAGGCTGCCATGGGGGGAGGTGTCTTGGAGGGGCTTGGCTAGGTGGCGTCTTCCTCTCCCTCCTCCTCCTCCCCTTACTGGGAATGGTCTCTCTCTCTCTCTCTCTCTCTCTCTCTCTCCCCCCTCTAGTTTCTGCATGTTCTTTGTTCACTGCCAGGGCCGCACCAGTAAACTTTGCCCAGAGGATCAGGGAAGGCATCCAGCTTCTTGATATTTACCAAGTGGAATGGCTCTAATACCAAAGTAAAACACCCACCAATTAGATTTCAAATTATCCTTTGAGCCCTCTGTCAATGTTGGGTAAGATGTAGCTCAGTGGAATCAAGAGACTGGTGTCCACCCGTTTATCCTCCTGCTCCTCGGACGCTGGCTGTGCTGCCTGCTGATGTTCTGTGGAGCTCCCTGGTCCTGATGCCCTCTATGCCCCTCCTCCCCGTATCCTAGCAACGCTTCCCAGCAGCCTTCCTCCATCGTGTGCTCAGGTGGTGTTTCTGGAGCAGGTCCCTGCCAGAGATTATCTTGGCGGAAAAGGGGTGAGTGTTATCCAGACCCCAGATGGGGTGTATGAGCTGCAGAGATCAGAGGAGCTGGGGCACATCTCCCTGTGTCGTATGGGCTGGATGCATCCTGAGTCATCTGTACCCTGCTGCTAGAAGGGTATGGTGCATTCAGACAGCGCATTCTTCCTCTTATCTCCCCAGCCTGGGTCACATTCATCATCGTCTCAGGGCCTCACAGTGCCAGTTCATTTGAGTTCATGCCTTTCCGAGTGCTAGACTTGGAGGTGTGGATGTGCAGGACGTGCTCCCAGCCATCCCGTTCTCCAGCAGACTCTGCCGCCGGTTCCAGGGCACCCTTAGCATGGGCCTGACTCCTGAGCCTCAATTTCCTCCTCCACAAAATGGGGATGCTTGTAGCACCCATGCATTAAGGGTGTCAGGACAACTGAGTGTTGTGATGGGGAAAGGTGCTTAGACTGATCCCCGTTTCACATCAGAGATCGACTATTACTTACTGTTCTCACTGGTTGAAGTATCAGCTTTTACCAGCTTCCAAATAGTTATCTTCAGTGCTTTAGAGAAGGGCAGAGGGTCGGGATTCCCTGGGAAGGGAAGGGCATGCACGTCTACAAGCAGTGAGTTGGGGTCAGAATGACCTGGGTTCTGTGTCTGCCCGGCCACTTGCCTGCTGAGTGATCTGGGACAAGTTACCTATCCTCTCTGAACTTCCGTTTCTTTACATTCAAAGGAGGGATTAGAATGCCCGCTTGCAGGATTGTGGTCAAGGTCACAAAGTGCCCAGCCTGGGGCCTGGCACACAGTGAATGCTCAAAAAGAAAAACAAGGCCGCTGCCACTGTGAGGGCTTCCTCTTCCCGGTCCCCCTGGCTGTCCTCTGCAGAGGCAGCTCGCGGTTCAGGGCTCACACAGAGGTTACCGCTTCTGAGTCACAGTCCTGATTTCCCAGCATCTAGAACCAGCCCCCTAAATCCTCTCCTCTGGGGACCACTGGGGAAACTGATTTTCTACCCATGAGGGACTTCCTGACTAGGGGTCACTCTGGCTTTCATAGGGCTTTCACGGCTGATGCTTCTTCCCCCCCGTTTCCTCAGCTGCCCAGCAGGCAGAGCCTCCATCCCAGACTGGTCCATTTCTATACCAGTTTGGCCTGCTTGTACCTCTGCACCCCTCCAGGCACGGGTCTCCAGCTGGGAATGCCCTGTCTGTCCACTTGAATGTCACCCTTTCCCAGCCCACGTCCCACCCGGTCTGGCCAGCCCCAACCCACCTCAGCCCCCCTTTCCCCATCCTCGCTAGCCTCGACAGGGTGGCCACCCACTCCCCCCAGGGATGAAGCACCCCGTGCCCCACCCCCCATGCTAAGTGCATTCCCTGCATCCTTCCAGAGTCACCCTCGTCCCCTTTACTAAAGAGGAAACCAGAGGAGGTCAGAGTTCAGCTGTCCAGCTATCAAGCCTCAGAGCTGAGTTTGGACTCAAGTCTGTTCTGAGGCCAAGGTCACTGAGCCACTTGTGATGACTGACACCCCAGGGGGCTGCCCAGTTTACCCCTGCAGCCCAACCCCACCCGTCCTCTCCTGCTCCCTCTGAAGCGTGGTGGGGGCCGACTGGGCAGCCCTCCATGGGGCCCTCTACCGGGACACGGTCTCCAGGGAGGTGGGGTGGCACGTGGGACAAGGGGGTCTGCACCTCCAGCTCCAATCACTCCTGACATCGCCCCCTCTTTAACCCACCGAGGGTCCCAGATCGTACCCGTGAGCCTACCCAGCTCGGTAGCTCTCGTGTTATCCTTGACCTTCAGCTGGGGGTGGGCTGGTGTGAGTGGCGGCCGCTCGGGCTGGCTGAGGACTCTGATGGGAAAGGTGACCCCAAGCTGTCCTGAGCCTTCCCATCCTCCCCCAGGCCGAGCTGCTGCCAGATTAATGGTGTGTGTGCAAAGCGGAGATACACATCACTCCCAGGGCAGCCAGTCCGAGCCTCTGTCAGAGACAAATGTCCCTCTCCCAGGCTCCGGGAGCCCAGAGCTCCAGCTTGGGCAGAACGCAGGGACCCCTAAGTCTTCGGCCCCACACACGAGCCTCTCTCCCCGGCCGGGCCGAGTGTCGAGGGCAGGCGTCCCTCCTGCCACCCCTCCTTTCTAAAGCTAATTACATCCCGCCAAACAAACCCCAGCCTCCAGCTCGGGTTAATTACTGACTTCTCCAGGCATGAAGACGTTTTTCTATTTTTTACTGCCTGGATGCTCTGGAGAGCTTATTGATTACCTGATTCATCCGGACTGAAGATAGAGCTTCAGCCTGGGGCAGAGTGAGGAAGGCAGCAGCCGCGGCTGGGTTCTGGACGCTGTCCCTCACCAGCCCTGTGGCCCAGCAGGTGTTGGGGAAGGTGGTCTTCTGCGGCACTGTCTTGCCCAGGGGAGGTGGGAGAGTGCAGCGGAGGCATGCGGGGGCTGGGGTGCCCAGGTTGAATCCAGTGGAGTCAACTTGGAGGTCGGCTCCCTCTCCCTGGAACATGGCTTCCCAGCTGCTCTCCTGGGTACCTCATACAAACCTCCCAAGTCCCTCCTGGGGGAGAAAGGGCCATCCTCCCCACTGGACAGAGAAAGAAGTAGGTTCTAGAGATGCTTTGCTCACAGAAGGGGGAGGTTAGCCCCTACCTTCCAGGTAATGGTGGACTAAGTGAGGACCATCCTGGGCCCGGCGTGCAGGGAGCTCTGAGAGTGTAAGCCACCGCCAGTCCAGCTGCGGTTCTCTGGCTCACCGTGTGCCTGCATTTAAGGAGGCTCCAAGGACAGGCTGTACTGGGGGAAGCCGGGATTCCAGGCACGGTCAGAGTCACGGTTTTAAGTGAGGCTCTTCCTCCAGGGAGCCCACCTAGCTTATTTCCTCTTCGCCTTCTTTGCTAGAGCCCTTGTTAAACGCACTCTGTCGGTCCTTGACCGGGGGTATCTGGGGAGCACGGGCTGATTTGGAGGGGGGTCTCCAGGGAGGTGTCCGGGCTCTGGCCTTGGCATTCTTCTGAGAACAGATTTTCTTTGGCAACTTGGTTGCTGAATACCGGGGCTCACCCTTGGAGAGCTCCTTCCAGGAGCTGAGCCTGGTCTGAATGCTCCCTAGTTAGTGAACCTTCTACGTGCACCCCTCGCTGTCCTCACACAACCCTGCGAGGGAGGGTTCATGTCCCCCTTTACAGCCAGGGAAACCGAGGCACAGAAGAGCCAAGTAGCTTGCTTTGGGCCACACACAATTCCTGATGTGGTGTCAGACTCTGATGCAGGTGGTCTGGTCCCGAGGGGTCTGCATTCCCAGCGCCCTCTCTCTCGGCTTCCCGCCATAGCTCAAAGCAGGGAGAGACTCTCGGGACAGAACCAGGATTTAAAACCGCTCTGACAGTCTCAAGTGATAGAATCGATTCTTTTTTTTTTTTAATAGAATCGATTCTAACAGGAGGAGACTTACCAGGGTAACATGTAAGGTTGTGAGCCCGGCATCCCCAAGCCAACAGGTTGCCGGCCCAGAGGAGGCACCGTGTGCAAGACGGGAGCGCAGGTATGAATTCCCAGGGAGGGGGTGGGCAGGGGTGTCTGTGCTGACGCCGGGAGTTTTAATTGTGTTTATAGAACAGCGTCCAGAGGAAGGCAGATCAGTCTCAGGCCACACACTGAAAGGGAGGAGGATGCAGCTGGGCTGTGTCCACAGGAGTCCAGGCCATGTAGGGGAGAAGTGGTTCAGAATTGCTGGCTAGAACTCACAGGTGGGTCCAGCAAGGCTTCTCAGGAGTTTCCTAACCTTAGACCCGGGACTGGCAAGTTACAGTCCTAGGGCCAGATCTGACCCATTGTCTGTTTTTTTTTTTTTTTTGTAAATAAAATTTTATTGGAACGCAGCTGTGCCATTACCTGGTGCGTGGTCTCTGCCTTGCCTTTTTTAAAAATTATTTATTTGTTTATTTGACAGACAAGAGATCACAAGTAGGCAGAGAGGCAGGCAGAGAGAGAGGAGGAAGCAGGCCCCCTGCTGAGCAGAGAGCCCGATGCGGGGCTCGATCCCAGGACCCTGGGATCATGACCTGAGCCGAAGGCAGAGGCTTTAACACACTGAGCCACCCAGACGTCCCTCTGCCTTGCTTTTAAGCTGCATCAGCCGATCTGATTCATTGCAACCAAGATCCCAAGCCCTGTCAAGCCTGACACACTTACTCTCCAGCCCTTCTAGGAACATTGGTTTGCGGGGCCTGGAGGACACGGATCTCTCCGCTGCTGGAGCGCCCCAAGCCCTTCTTGCCCCAGGGCGTTCCTGGCATCGGTTCTTGAAGGCCCGGGATTCTCTGACCCTGCTGCTCACCTGGCTGGTCCGGCTCTCCGTCGAGCGGCCTCCTCCTCCCAGGCGCTGTCCTCGTGGTGACTGGCCTTGCCTGTCACCTACTTGCCAAGCCTCATCCTTTCCCTTCACTGCTTCCACGTGTGGGCACACACAGCCAGGGACACCGAGGCATAGGAAAGCCAAGTAACTTGCTTTGGGGTACACAGAGAGCACGGTGCGTGTGTCCATTCCCAGACGGATCCCGGTGTGGGGCCTGGTTCCCAGCGATGCATCGTGACTGCCCACGGCTGACGGCTGGAGGGGGAAAGAATACCCACCTTGCCCCTCCCAGCCGTCTTTCCCAGGAGGCCCCCCAGGCTCCCCATGTCCCAAAATGACATCACAGCTGCCCCATTAGCCTGACAAGCACCCTCCCGCTCCCGGGCTGGCCTCGTCTGGGCTGCATGCTGTCACGTTAGGGATAGTCCCGAGGACCACCCTCACATCTGATGTGTGAGAGCTCACCGGGCCTCGAAGACCTTTCTCAGGTGCACTTTACGGCAGTAAAAAGATGCAGATTAAAACCAGCCCAGGAAAGAGATGCCTGGGCGAGAGCCCAGGGATGTTCCAGGAGCTTCTGCTGGTGGAGTGGACAGCACTAACTCCTTCCAGGCACGGCGTGATGTGTGACCATCACACACAGGGTGTCCTTAATGGGGTGCACCTGTCACAGGGACCCGGGAGTTACCCACAAGGTTGACTTCCAGCCCCTGCTGGTTGAGCTGATACCCTGCAATGCAAAGCTGCCCCCCGAAATCACGCTGTTAGACCGTGGGGTGACCAAGGCCCCCCATAGACAAGGACACTCTTACCCTAGAGATCACCTCCCGGGAGCTGAGGACAGAGGGCAAAGCTTCCATTCTTACTGCACACACTTCACGCCTTCCAGGCCCAGCGTGCACGCTCCCCCCGCCCCTGTCTTGTGATGCCGTATTCATCTGCCTCCCGGTCCAGCCCCACCCTCAAGTTCTCCTGCTTCTGCCTTTGTCCCCTCCTGCTTGGGGTTCCTGCGCCAGTCCACCGCCTCCTCCTCTTGCCGACTCCATCCTGTCCACCATGGGGCTCCAGTGGGATGGCGGGTCATGCCATTTCACAGCAGCCCCTGGACCGTAGGGTCCCCCTGCCCAGCTGACCAGAGCTGCCTTCATACCAGCTCCCCATGCCCGGTCCCAGGCTGCCCCTTCCTCGTCCTCAGGCCGTCTTATCTAGGTCTGCATCCCACTCTGCATTTGCCGAAGAGGCCAGCTCCGCACTGTTATACCGAGGGCTCCTGCGCGGTCTGTCCTTGGGGGACCACAGCCCCCTGCCGCAGGTTGTAGGACCCAGGAGGGTGGGGACACTGCTGTCTTGCTCACTGGTTTCTGGGCTGGTGGAGTTCCTGGCACAGCTGGGGAGTGGGGGGTGTGTGCAAGGAGGTCTCTCCGCGGAGGGGAGGTGAGTGTGCAGTGGGCACGTGGATGCCCTCACTAGGGATGCTGACTGGTGTCCCTCACCTCTTGGGGCCTCAGCCTATGGATCAGAGGAGCCCTGATGATAAGCTCCAGCTCAGAGCAGGAACGGAGCCCTGCGGTGTGGGGGCCGTAGCTGGGTCCTGTCCGTGGGTCCTGGGGCTGTGAGGTGACGCCAGGGCTCCCCCACGTTTGTCCAGGTGCTGTGGGAGCTGAGGGCAGCAGCACATCCTGGCAGGGTGTCAGCAGCCCTAAGTGTCCTCTCTTGAGGTGGACGTGGCTCCTTCCCCACCCACAAGCATCTGCTTGGCACCTTATGTGGTCTGAGCCCGCGTGGACCAGTTCCAGGCGCCGGGGGAGGCAGCGTCCTTGTGGCCAACAGTGAGCAGGTGGGGAGGTATCCCAGGGGCTGTGACAAGTGCTGGCCTGGCCACCCCCAGACGTTGCACACCAGAGCAGGTCTGCCCCTCCTGTCACGGCCTGTCCCCTGCCTCCCCTTGGTGCTGGCTCGACACCGGGAGGCTTGGATTTGGCCATTGTTCTTGCTGTCTGTTCCCAAAGAGAACTTGGGGCCAGGCAGGGTGGGGGACACATGGTGGGGGGGGGGGAGGGGCATCTTTTCAGACACCAGCAAAGCTGGATGCGATGTTCTTGAAGGGGAGGCATCCCCACTCCCTGCCGTCGGGCCTGTGGGACCCTAACTTCGATATGACATCGGCAGACGCAGCAGCTGCAAAGGCCCGCGGGCCCCTCGCCCCTGCGTCCCTGTGCCAGCATCCTTGGGGCGAAGTCACGAGGCTGCTTCCCTCTCCTCTGGCTGGGGTTGCAGGGGCTCCTTTCCCGCCTGTTCTGCCAGCTCCTGGAAGGCAGGTTCCTTGGGCCTCCTCCGGGGGCAGAGCCCAGGATCCGTTGCTGGGCCCGTCCTGCCTGAATGCTCCGGAAGCTACAGACATGCGTGTCCGTGCACCTTCTCTCTCCCAGCTTCGCCATCAGAATGTTATTTGAACCTGTTCCCGACTCAGTGCCGCAGCCCCTGAGCGCCACAGAGGCGGGAACTCAGTGCTGGGGCTGGGCGCACCCCAGGCATCTGGCGGTGGTCACTGACGGAGGAGGGAAGGAAGCGGCAGCCGCAGCCTCACACCTCGAGCTTCCACGTACAGAGCAGTCCAGGGGCCCCAGGGCGCCGGGCCCGGTGCTGGGATGGGGCAGGGAGACATCCTGTCGCATCCCCACCTGCCAGGGCTGCCCATGTGGACCCCCGCCCGCATGGCCTGCCTGCTCTGAGTGGGGCCTGTCTTCTGCTCCCACCTCCTCGTTTCTGCCCCCATTCGGCCTGTTAGCCTAGACCCCTCGTTCTCCTACTGCTTGCCGTGTGGACCCCAGAGTCTGGGTGTTCAGCCTCCCAGCCTATGTCCCAGACGCAGTGAAACCTGCTCTAATTAGTCAAAAGGGGGAGCAGGTACCCCAACATGAGGCCTCAGGTCCCAGAGAGAAGCTGAAAGCACATCTTGGATTGAAACTTTTTCATAGTGTTTTAAAAAACCAAACAAACCTCTATTCTTTAAAGCAGTTTTGGGGTTATAGAAAAATTGCACAGAAAGTACAGAGAGTTCCGTGTACCTTCTCCCCTTTCGGCCTGTCGGGGTCCCCTGATGTTAGCGTTCTGTTCGGCTGCGGGACACCCATGGCAATTGATGGGCCGAAACCAAGGCACTGAGAGGAGCCAAAGTTGGAACCGTAGTTCGATTTGGATTGGACTTTGTGCTACAGTTTGCTGGCCTTTCTGTCCTGTCCTCTGGAGCAAGACAGGTCGGGGGCAGAGGATGAAGTTGGGTCGTGTGCTGTGGGGGCCCTCCATGCACCCAGAAGCCCTTTCCCACATCCACCCACATGCAGGGTTCAGTGTGGTCTGCGACCGGCAGAAGACTCGCTGTCCTCCGGGCCTGGGTCCTGAGAGAAGCAGCCTGAGGTCTGGGGTCTGCAGTGGTGTCGGAAGCCCGCAGACCTTGGCATCCCACTGGTGGTTCTGCAGTCCACGTACTCGAGCAGCAGACGGCCCAATGCTCGGTTAGCAGGACTCAGCTGTGGACCGCCGGACACCCATCCCAGGAACCAGTCCTGAGCTGGGGGGGCGGCAGCACGCTGGAGAGCAGTCTTACAGGGGCTCTGCGTGCGGTGTGGGTGCTCGGCCCCTCTCCTCGCCCTCCCTCCCCTCTCCTAGCTGGCTCCTGAGACATCTCAGACCTTTAGGCTCAAAGACCGTTTCTGAAGGATGCCGGCATGCTCTCAGCTGTCTTAAGAGGACACAATCCATCACCACAGAGTTGGTTTCAATTTCAAAATGTGCCCCCCAATTTCTGGAAGCAGGAAGGCAGGTGGTGATGGGGGCGGGTGTTGGCGATGGTGTCGAGGGAAAGAGGGCAGACGGAGGTTCTGGACAAGGATGCATTTCAAAGCGAAGGAAGGAGTAGCAGGGGACCTCATGTGTGTGAGAGGCAAGTGACCTCATCCTTAGGACCAGCCTCCAGCCCCTGCCCTGAACAAGCCTGTTTTAATCTACTGGGTGTTCAAAGACGGTGAGGAAGCAAACGTTCTAATGGTAGGAATGTACACTGGAATGACCTCTTCTGAGGGGAGGGCAACTGCCTGGCCTCTCTCGAAACCTAAGATGCACAGACCCTTTGTTTCAGCAAGTCTGAGCACAGGCTCTGATCTTCCGGACACACCTGCGCACCTGTACGGAGAGGCAGGCCTGGGAACGTCCACCCGCAGGGGCCGGAGGCGAGCCTTACAGGGCCTCCTTGCAGTGGAGCCCTCTGGAGCCATGGAAGAAGGAGGCATTTGGTGCAATCTTCAGGACACAGCACGGGACAGCTGCAACCCGGACCCTGCGTGCTGAAGCGTGTTGCTTTTGTGCTGAAGACGGACAGGTGCGCCCACAGACACAGGTACGGGCCCGCAGGTAGTGTAGGATAAAGCAGGAGACATTTCCCTGTCGTGTTGAACCCTCGGTTCCTTCGGCATCCTCTCCCTGGTGCATACAGCACCCGTTCCAGACTGACAACAAGACCAGCCAGCCCATCTGTGCTCCTTCTTGACAAGCCCCCACCTCCCGGAAGGCCTTCCTGGTTGGAGACCACACCTCCCCTTGAGCCTCCGCAGCAGAAAAGACGTCATACCCGTCTTTTTTTCTTTTTTCTTTTTTTTTAAAAGATTTTATTTATTTATTTGACAGAGAGGGAGAGATTACAAGCAGGCAGAGAGAGAGGAAGGGAAGCAGGCTCCCCGCTGAGCAGAGAGCCCGACGCGGGGCTCGATCCCAGGACCCTGGGACCACGACCTGAGCGGAAGGCAGAGGCTCAACCCACTGAGCCCCCCAGGCGCCCCCCGTCATACCCATCTTACTGTGTGGTTTGCCTTCTGCGATCAGCGGATTTCCGTCCTTTAATTTTAAAGGGTTTCCCTGTGAAGTGTGGGGCTCTGTTCCTTCCCTCCTCTGGGTCCTGACGCTGCCCTTGAGGACGGTCTCCCTCTGCTTTGGTCACTTCCCCATCTGCCGGCCCTTGAAGCCCACACCTGACAGCCTTGTCTGGGCCTTTCGAGCAGGGCCCCCGGACCGCGGAGACACTGGGTGACGTCCTCGTTGAGAACAAGGCAAGTCGAACAGAGACAGAGAAACCAGCCACCTGAGAGCTGGTCAGGAGGGCGCCCACGTGTTTTACTCAGGATCTGGGAGGTGAAACCCAACAGCGGATTCCCTCTTCGGGCTCGCCCTATTTAAATGAGCCCCGAGAAACTGTGCTGCCTTTTGCAAACCTTTGAGCGACCTGCTGCGTCGATCGTGCTAGAGCAGTGACAGGGAAGCGGGCTCAGACAGCGGGCGGGGCAGAGCCTGTGCCTCTGTGCGCTGCAGGAGTGGCCCTCGGGGGTGACCAGCCCGGGGTCCGGCTCCCCAGGCCGCCACCTCGGGAGCCTCCCTGGTCTCACCGGAGCCTGGGGGGTCCTTTAACATTGCCTGGTGTGAGCCCATCTTCGCAGCTTTGGGTATCCGTCAAAACAGATGTTTTCCGATACTGAACTACAGCCTACAATTTGAAAATGACCTGCCCAGTGGACATGTCTCAATTGTCCTTGAGCCCCAGGAAGCGTGGGGGGTGGGGTGGGGTGGGGGGGGAGCCGTTTTCTGATTGGCGGGGCCAGCTGTCCATCACCGTGCGTTGGCCTCTGAGCTGGGCTGGGGTCCCCTGGGGCACCCCAGCTTCTCCGATAAGGAGCGAAAGACAGTACCCGCCACGGGGCCTTGTTTGGTTTTCTGGGTCTTGGGACAGGGTTTGGAGCTGTCTGCTGGGGCCTTGTTACTTCTTAAGCCCGAGAAGCCGGTAGAAGCTCAGCCCTAAGTGGACAGTGTTTCCTATAGTTGTTTAAACCCAGGACCCTCATGGCGAACGTAGGCATCTTCTGGGCATCCCACTGCCCCCCTGGAACGTCCCCTCCCGACGTCGGGGCCCTCGCAGGGAACCCCGCGTCCTCTGTGCTTCTTTGCGGGCTGAGAGGATGCGGCTGAGTGATGTTTCCTCTCAGTGACGGACTCCGAGGAGCAGGAGAGCGGATTTTTCTCAGGATCCACTGCTAAGCTGTCCAGTCTGCACCTGCCCCACTCGCGTTCTCCTCCCTGGGACTCGGTTCAGCGTCCTGAGCTAAACTCCTTGTCCCGCAGGCCCCCGAGACCTTCTTAGCTTGGCTCGTGCTTCTTATAGGGCCGATCCCAAATCACACGGGTGTGCGTGGGGTTGTTTCCTGCCCTTGCCCGGGGCCTCTGTTTGCCGGGTACCACGTGGCCAGGCACACACAGCTCCAGGGCCGGGACTGTTGTCCTCCCTCCCCAGTGCCACTCTCCGTGTGTGCATGCAGAGTTCCTGGTTCTTGGGAGATGCTGATGCTGATGGACAGAGGCCCCCAATTCCCATCCTTTCTCAGGGCTGTCCTGACCAGTAAGCACCAACGGGGTGTGGCGGGGCCAAAAACAGCAGAAATGTGTTGTCTCACGGTTCAGAAGTTTGAAATCAAGGTGAGGAAGGTTGTGCTCTAGCTGAAGGCACGGGCAAGGATCTTTCCTCCTCCTCCCGCCTCTGTTGTTGGGTGGAGGCCCCCTCCGTCCTCTGTCTGTGGGGTCTCTGTCTGTGTGCAGACTTCCCTCTTCTCATAAGGACGCCCATCACTGGATCGGACCCAACTTGCTCTAGTAGGACCTCATCTTGCCTCTGTGGCCTCCACAAAACCCCCACGTCTGGGTAAAGCCACATGCACAGGCGCCACATGCACAGGCTTAGGACTTGGACGAACAGGGACACCATTCAACCCAAGATGCGGATACAAAAGTGGTGGAAAGAGGGAGGCCGGGCTATGCCCGCAGTCCGCTGCAGGATGTTGAAAGGAAGGAGTGGGTGTCAGGCCGCTTTCCGCTGCCATCCTTGGGGATGGTGGCCGTGATGTCCAGGATCCACTGAGTGGCAGCCCGTACCCGGCACGGGGCTGCCTGTTCTATGGGCATCTTCTCAGCAGTGGACTCACTCACCCGCCTGCTTCCTCGCGCAAAGCTCCCTGGTGAGGCGTCTCTTCTCCCTGCTGCCAGCCCTCCACCTTCACTTCCAAAGCCGCGGGTCCGGGAAAGCCGCTGTTGTGGGGTCTGTCTCGGCTTCGTCCTCTCAAATCATCACCGCTCTCTCCAGTGCGCTGCCTCCTCGTAAATCCCGCAGCCCTCAAATTACATTTCTGTCATCTGCCCATTCATTTTAGTACCTGCCGATAAAGAAAAGGTCAAAGTCAGTAATCCCAGATTTCAGAAGCATTTATTCACTGCTGATAAATAGAAATCCTCCCTCTGAAAGGGCGAACTGATAACATTAAAATGAGGGGAAAAAAATGTCGGGATATTTTCAAGAGCGCTATAACCTTTCCATCTGACCCGCTCTCTGGTGAGCAAATCAAATGACACGATTGTGTCTTCCTTGAACTTCGGCAGCTTTGGGTCTTCATGGGGTAGGTTTGGCTCCACGGAAGGAACGGCTTTCAACTGGTTAGCGTCGCCTGGGCGCAGTGCGTGCCCTGGGGAGGCAGCGCGTCCCTCTCCCCCCTGTGCAGCCCGGAGGCTCCCCACTCCTACAGCGACCCTGAGGGTGACCGGGAGGGGGCAGGAGAGAGCCCAAATGTCCCCCAAAGGGCTCCGAGGACTTATCTCAGTCTCAGCAGACCAGCCCACTATTGGGCTGATTTACCACTTCCTTCATTCATTTGACAACTGTATTTTCAGAATATGCTCCTTTGTAGCTTTGGAGATGTCCTTGATGTACAGAAAACTATACAGTTCAGGGTGTACGTTTTGATGAGTTTGGACATATGCAAGTCCCAGTGACACTATCAAGGCACGAAACGTATCTAGCCGTCACCTCTGAAGCTGTCCTTGCGTTCTTGTGTGTGTGTGTGTGTGTGGTTTTGAAAAGAATGTAACCTGAGATCTACCCTCTTCATGTATCTTAAAACACACAATATGGTACGATTAACTGTAGGTGTTCTACATGGGACTCAGGGGTGGGGTGCGAACATGGTCTCAGCTCTTAAGAAGCTTCCGGAATCTAGATGCATGATTGGGGTCCATAGGGAGGTGTGGAGCTGCGAGTCAGGGAAGGTCTGGGGTCCTGCTGGGCAAGGTCAGAGGGCAGAGCTTATTATCTGGCTCACAGATGGAGTAACCGTCACCAAGAGTCACTGTCATTGACACAGGGACCCCCGTGGGTGCTTCAGTCACTCGGGATCCGGCTCTGTCTGAGCTCCAGCCTCTGTGGGTGGAGGGAAGGGGTCATGCAGGAGCGGCATCAGGGCCCAGACCTGTTCAGACTCGTCGGGGATGGCGAGGTTCCAAATGTCCACTCCCCAGCCACAGACAGAGTCCCTGCTGCATTGTGTTAAAATGCACGCACATCCCTCCTTTACTCACTCCCTGGAGACCAAATGCCTTTCTGGCAGCATCTGATGTGCACCCGGTGTGCGCAGTTTGGACTTGGTATCACACTGGCAGCTTTCCAAGCCCGTGGTCCCAGGGGACCTTTGAGGCCCCTAAAAGGCCAATGGTCTCTGTTCCCTTTGGAGTCTGGGATTGGAAAGGGCTGCTGAGGTAGAGAAGGCTGAGAGTGGCTGATGCCATGGACACAGGCGGTCATCGGGATCAGGAAACCACCGAATAGCCACAGGGAAGAGCTGTGAACTCCATTCTCGTAGGAATAGGGGTGCAGAGGGGCCACGAGCCAGGGCCCTAGGCAGGTTCAAGAGGGAGGCAAAAGGAACTGAGCGGCCTGGAGGCCAGGATCCCCAACATCCTGCCCAGGCTCACCATGAGTGGGCTATGTTCTTGGGGAACCCAGTTGGGGCCCAGGGCCCATGACACGGGGCTTCAACACTGCAGCCCAGCTGGTGTTGCTTCGACATGAACTCCCAGGGCACCTCTGAAGGGGAGGAAGAAATTGCCCAAGAGCGTCCTGACTGTGGAGTGTGAGGAACGGGGTGGGGTTGGGGGGGCTCCATCCCCCTTGCCGACAGAGCGGATTCCTGGGAAAACAGCATGGGGTGGCTGCTCTCCTTGTCCCTGCCTTTCTTCAAGAGTTGAGAGGCCCTCAGGAGATGGGTCACTCTGCAGTCATTGTAACCACCCCTTCCTGAGAGGTGCCTGGGAAAGTGTCCCCAGCTGCTGGACGTCCCCCTTGTCTTGCATCACTGGAAGGGCGAGTGGTGGGTGGGTGAGTGTGGCTGGTGCCGAGGGCTGGGTTGGAGCAGGAGGAGGAGTCCCTTCATCCCCTCACCTGCTCTCACACTGAGTCACCTTGGGAGGAAGACCAGTTGGCCATTCCTGTGTTGTGTGTAGATCTAGTCACATCCAAGGCTGTTGAGGAATTCACGTGGGTACAGAACCCTTCATTCAGCACCCGCGGTGGGCACCTGCTCTGTGGATGGGCCATGTGAGGCCGCCATGCCATGGACACAGGCTGGGGAGCAGTTCCTCCCAGGTGTCTGAGTGAGCAACCACAGGGACGAACAGGTGGCCTGGGTGAGGGTCCTCGCGGGGCTGGGGACGTTCTGTACCTGCATTCTGGTGGTTACAGGGATATGCACACATGATACAGCTGTGTAGAACCACGTGCACACATGCAGACACACACACGCAGGCAGGCATGCACACACGCACAGACACACGCACGAGTGCATGGAGAAGCTGGTGAGGTCCTCTCATGGCCATCGTCACAGCGGTACTCACCTTCTGCCTCGGATTTTCTACTACAGTTACGTAAGCTCTTACAGCCCGAGGACCCCGGGGCCAGGGTATGTTGGAACCTGTCTGTGTTGTTTTTGCCACCCTCTGTGAGCCTGTAATTATGTGAAATGTAAATATAATTTGAGAGTTCAACATTGAGCACATTTTACTTAGCATTTAATAAATTTTTCTTAATTCAGTCTAATTTGTATTAAAAATAAATTAAGTTAAATTTAATAAATTTATATAAATACAGAGAGCGATCAACAAATCCTTGCAGCAGTGGTTTAAATATTTAAATCACAGTCTCGTAAAGTTTTTAGATGATTTCTATCCCTAATTATAAAAAAAATTAAATAACCGACGGAGCAGGGAATCAGCCAGATGATGGCAGCTTTCCGGGAGCTCACCAGGTGCCGGAGAGGTGAGGCTGGAGAGTGGGAGGGGGGCTGTCTCGGAGCAGGTGTTCCGGGGAGGCAGGATGGGGGATGATCTGCCTCTACCTCCCTCTCTTTACTTGTATCTCTGTACCTTGTCTGGTCCTTCCAGCTGTAAATTCAAATTTGGGGGAGCGCACCTGCCTCCCCTCCAGGGGGCTGGGGGCTGGAAGCACCCTCGGACCGCGGGTCCATGAGGGTGGTCCGCAGACAGAGCAGGGGTGAGGCTGGCCAGTGCCCATCTCTGCCCACTGCCGCCTGGCCACGGAGCAGGATGGGGGTGGGGGCATGGGGGGCACCTCCTCCGTGGCCCCCCAATCTCCTTATCTCCTTGGCTTCCTCAGGGCGTGCATTAGCAGCCATAGGTAGCATAAAGATCGCTTTGGGTAGCCATTTAAAAAAAGTGACAAAACCACCTATAAATGAACAAATTATACAGGGGAGGTGTTTTATGTCTTGTTTCCTTTACGGCCGTTCTGAAAGGGAACATAAAAGTCACCGGCATGTTCTGGCTCCTGCTACCTTTGGGCCTCTTTTGAGACTTGAGTGCGTGACTCATTTGTTACCAGAGGTCCCTGCCTGCATGCCGGCCCTGGGCGGGACAGACTGGGGGGATGCCTTTAGGATCCTGTTATCAAGGGACACGAGTTCTCTCCCTGTGTCATGAGGAGTGGAATCTCCTGGCCACGGAGTGAGAGGCTGAGTGCTGTCAGGTGGGAAAAGTCAGAGGGCGGAAGGCCTGTCTTCAACCTCATGCTCAGGCCTTATCTGGAGCCTCCAAATGGTCCCCTGGTGCTGCTACCTCTGGGCCTCTTCCCGTCTGTGGATGGAGATGTTGATGGGAGCGGCGTTTCAGGACGGTGAGGGATCATTCTTTCCAGGGATGAGGTTCAGCTCCAGCGGGAGGGGCTTGAAGGTTTGGGGAAAGGTTGAGAACCCTCCACCAGCGGGCGTTGGGCCCTCGGGATCACTTATGACTCTGTGCCTTGCTTTTATCGTCAGTGAAATGGGTGAGTAGAGCATCTGTCCTGATAGAGTTGATCTGGAAGACCAACGGACCTGTGTGTGATGCTGTGATCCAGCAAGAAAAAGAACATTCTAGTGCCTTGCTGGTGCAGATTCATGTCTCTAGCTCTTACCCAGTCACACCCCAGCACACAGGCTCTGGGCTGAAGCATTCGGCAGTATGAGGAATCACAGGGAATGGGGGGAAGCTCCAGAAAATCAGAGATAAGAAAACACTCCCATTTCAGAACGGGGAGAAGGGCAGATTCTAGAAAGTCTGCAGACCAGAAAGCATTTGATCGCAGTGGCAGGAGTCTGGGAGCCCACCGTCTCAGGTGTTCCATGCTGGTTAGACACACTTGTGATGCCTTCGCTTTTTGACGACACATTAAAAACCATCCTCGATAAATCTAGACAGAATCTGAAGAAGGTTGAAGCAACAAGCCATGTTTATCCCGGAGAAGAAAGCTGAGTTGCTGGTGTCGTGGCTGCCTTTGAACGTGGGATGGGTATTTCTCTGGATGGGAAAGAGCTCATTTCTCTGTGCGACCTCAAGGGCAGAAATGAGGTTTCAGAGAAATAGGTTTTCAACTGATAAAAGGAAGGAACTTCTAAAAGTCAGAGCTCTTCAAAGTCGGAAAGGACCACCCAGCCAGGCAGTGAACAGCCTTGCTCCTGGGGCTGTCCCAGTAGAGGTTGGGTTGTCGCTGGTAAGACCCATGCAGGTAGGTCCTTGATGGGCTGAGGTGAATGGATTAAATGGTACCCAAGTTACTTAGAAAGAGCTGAGGTCTAGGAGAGTTGGCACAGGAAATTTTCTTTTGTGGGTTTTTTTTTAAGGGCAGCCTTCCAGCATTTTCCCCACAGGAATCCAGCGTGTGATGCCAGTGCGTGCCTCTCTGCCTGCTGGTCATCAATGTCCCATCTCATTTGATGAGGGCTCGAAAGGATGATGTTCATGTGGTTGTAAACTCTGCAGTTAGCCAGGCGCTCTCTGCCAGGGGAGTAGGCTCAGGACTTCCTCGATGCAGAGCCCGCATCTGGACTCTACCCCTCCTGCCTTCGTGGCAGGGCTGGAGCTCATCTCAAAGATGCTGCTCACCCTCTGTTCTCATCATACATTTCCCACTTGGGAAAGATCAGCAAGTCCAGGAGCCACTCCTACCATCTCCCTGTGGCTTGTGCTTGGAGCATTTTACCTCACAGGTAAGTGCCCCTCTCCACCAGGAGGACAATGGGAGAAAGGCAGACACAAGGGCCAAGTCCACTCCATTACCACCCAGTCGGTGGGTCAATGGTAGGTCCCTTGGAAGACGCCGCGTCCCATTGTAGTTATGGGTTTTATCACCGAGAAAGTGAACCTGATCTGAGCTGTTATGTGAGAAAAGGATCCCTTTGGAGAGGTTCAAACTGCTCATAACACAGAGCAGAACGATGGGGAAACCAGGAGCCCTTTGCACCTGGAAGAAGAAGACCATTCCCTCTCCCTCTTCTTGGCACTGGAGCTTGCTCCCTGCCCCGCAGTGCCCTGCACCTATGTCGTCACCGCCGGCACCTTCCAGCCCGTCCCACTCTCGGCAGACAGCAGATTTCCTCTCGGCCGCCTTGCCCCTCTTATGTTCCCATCTGCTTTTCTTTTGCTTTCTATCTGGGCAGCATCACGCCCATCTCGCCAGCCTTTGATGAAAGCAGAGAGGAGAGCAGGGCACCAATGAAGCAGGATAGAGCCTCTCTGGTCCGACCTCCTATCTCAGACTCTGGCAGGAGCAGATCCGTAGGTTTGAAAACCGTTCTTCACATGCAGTGATAGAGAAAATATTTGCAGACTCCGTTCATGAGATCTTAGAGAGCATAGCAACTTGAGGACGGTCACTGCTCCGGCTTCGCAAAAAAGCCTAATAAAAATGGCATGACGTCATTCTTCAAGTCTACATTAATGATTTGTAGACATCTAAAAAACAAGGATTTTTTTTCTTTAAATGAAAATTTTTCATGGAACCACAGTATATGAGACAGGCAAAGACGAGGTATTGTGATTGAAGTGGGTCGGTGCTCCCACCCCTGGGCATCCCAGGAGCTCCTAGAGCAAGATTTCCAGCCTGCCACTATGCATAAGTGGGGCAGTGCCGAAATGGTTTTGGGCAGGAGCTTTCCAGCGGCGCAGGACTTCCTGTAACGGTTTACAGCCCAATTTGTTCATTAAAAAAAACATTTACTGAGCACCTACCATGTGTCAGCTTTTGTTAAGTGCCTGGGATACCGTAATGGATGAGGAAAACAAGGTCTCTGCTTGTAGGGCTTACCTTTTAGTGACTGACACAGGCGTGTGTGCCAAGTGCGGGGAAGGGAGTCAGCAGATTCACTGATGAGGTGGGGTGACAGGGGAGGGGCTACTTTCTGCGGGGCTGTCCTCATTGACTCACGTATTGGAACTGGACAGAGTCCTCTTGCTGGCTCACTTGTGTTTCTGAGCCACGTGTCATCTGGACCAAACTCGGGCACCGCCTGAAAGGAGGGCCTCTGAGCAGTCCTGTCCAGGGATTCCTGGCCAAATGCACGCCCCAGGGTTCCCAAGGCAAATTAGGGGGCAGACGAGGGTGGAGGGAGGAGGCAAAAATCTGTAAAACATCAGTCTTTTCTTAAAAATGATTGTGGCAGTGCACACGTAGACCTTTGTGTGCAGATGGAGGAGGAGGCCAAGCTCAGCTCTTCTCTCCAGGGATTGTAAGCTGCTTATGGGAGAGCCATGCATCTTTCATCTTGCACCTGTTCCCCTCTAGGACTGCAGTGAGCCGTCCATGTTCTCCATATGGAACACAGGCGGTCGGTCTCCAGGGCGAAGCTAGTAGAGACAGGCATGCAAAGTTACAAGAAAATGTGGAGAAGAAACCTACAGGCAGGCCTCCCCCAGAAAGCTATTTATTCCCCACAATTATGCTCAAACCATATTTTGGTGAACCAGATTGCATGCAGTGGAATAGCTCATTATTAAACAGCACAAACAAAATAACCGGAGAGTAATATTCTCTAAAACTCTGCTCTAAAGAGGTACAGTTAACGTAAAATATATCGCACATATTTACGAGGAACAGGGACATAGATGGACACCTGTGAAACCAGCTCTTACGCACAGAATTGTGTACACGTTCGCCCTCCTCCCCTGATTCCAGTGCTAACGTCCTAACCTCGAGGACACCAGAACGTGACTGGTCTTTAAAGAGGGACATAAGTGAAATGAGGTCATTGTGAAGGGGTTGGGGGTGGGGAGGCTAACTCAATACCATGGATGTCCCTATAGGAAGATGAAATTAGGACACAGGGGAAGACCCTGTGGGGACACGGAGAGGAGATGGCCATCTGTACACCAGAGGGAGGCATCGGGAAAACCAGTTCTGCCCACACCCTGATCTCAGACGTCCAACCTCCGGAACTCTGAGAACACAGATTTCTGTGGTGTGATCCACTCAGTGTGGGTGCCTTGTAATAGCAGCCTGAGTAAACCTAGACACCATCAGAACGATGCGGAAAATTAACATAGCCAATGCCCTAGGTTTCCTCGTGGTGCTTCCGAATCCTTCCCCTGCGTCCCTCCTGTGCTCCTCCCCTGGGATCCCCAGGCACTCCTGGTCTGCTTCCTGTCCCTATAGAGCAGTTTGCAATTTCTAGGATTTTATTTGTTTATTTATTATTGTATAATTCCATTTATTTTTTTAATTTTCTTTTTTTTAATTTTTATTTTTTAATAAACATATAATGTATTTTTATCCCCAGGGGTACATGTCTAGGATTTTATAGAAATGGAATCATATTGTATATATCCTCTATTTTTTATGGGGGGGTGTGGAAATCTGGCTTCTCTCATTCAGCATAATTATTTTGAGGTGCGTTCACTTAGCATGTGTCAATGGTTCATTCCTTTTTATGTTACTGAGACATATTCTGCTGTGTGGATAGATCATGACCTACGCACTCATTCACCCATTGATGGGTGGTTGGCTTGTTTTCTGGTTTTGGCCATTGCAAATAGAGCTGCTAGGAAGGAACGTTGGTACACAAGCCTTTGGCATGAACATATGCTCGCTTTCCTCTTGAGTAAACATAAACACCTAAGCGTGGAATGACTCGATCTTGTGGCTTAACTTCTTAAGAAACTCCCAGTTATTTCCCAGAATAGTTGTACCATCTTATAGTCCCTCAGTACGAGGGCTCAGTTCCTCTACAACAGACACACCACACCCCCTATGAAATCCCTCTCAATTGCAGATGTTCTAATAGATGAGCTGTGAGACGTCAATGAGGTTTGAGTTAGCATTTCCCTGATGACTTGTGACGCCGAGCATCTTTTCACACACTTACTTGCCATCTGGACATCTTTGCTGAAGTATCTATTCAAATATTCTGCCTTGTAAAAATTAAGTCCCTAATTTTTCTTTTTACGTGTTCTTTAAGCGTGCTGGAAACCAAGCCTTCAATGGAGATGCGCTTTGCAACTGTTGTTCTCGTGGTTTATACCTTGTGTCTTCATTTTATTGACAGTATCTTTCAAAGAGCAGAAGTTTTACATTTTGATGACGTCAAGTGTAGTGATTTGTTATTGTGGGGATTGTACTTTTGGTGTCACATAACGACCTTTGCCTACTCAAGGTCACAAAGACTTTCTGAGAGAAGTTTTATAGTTGTGACCCAGGTGTTGCATTTAGAACTGTGATCAATTTTGAGTTAATTTTTATATCCTGTGCAAGGCATGAATCGAAGCTCACTATTTTTTTCTGTGTATAACCAACTGCTCCGGCACTGTTTGTTGGAAAGGTTATTCTTTCCCCAGGGAATTGCCTTTGCAACTTTATATATATATAAAAAAACCAACAACCTCGCTATTCATATATGTGTGGGTCTATTTCTGGGCTCTCTGGTATCCCACTGATCTCTTTGTTGGTATTGACACAATACCACACTGTCTTTACAATAAATCTTTACAATAAATCTTAAAATCAACCAACTATTTTTAAAAATGGTTTTGGCTATTCTAATTTCTTTGTATGCATTTCTATATATATGAATTTTAGAGCCAGCTTATCAATTTCCAACAAAAGTGTGCTGTCATTTAGAATGGGATTGCATTGAATCTATAGATCCAATGGGGAAAACCATCATCTTAACTACAATGCATATTATGACCCAGGAACCTTGTGTATCTTTCTATTTAATCAGGTCATCATGAAATCCTTATGGCAATGTTTTCTGGTTTTCTGTATACAGATACTCCACATCTTTTACCAGATTTATCCTTAAGCATTTCATTTTTGACACTATGTTAATGTTTCGTTCTTTCCGATGTGAGTTTCTGATGGTTTGCGGCCAGTATCTAGAAATGTGGTTAACTTCTATGTATTGCTCTTGTGTTCTGAAGCCTTACTATACTCCCTTACTTGTCTGGAGAATTGGTAGGGACGCACTTCTCTCGTTCCTGATATTGGTAACTTCGGTCTTCTCTCTTCTTTATTCTGATGAGCCTGGCTAGAGGTTTATCAGTTTCATTGGTCTTGGGGGTGCCTTGGGTGGCTCAGTGGGTTAAGCATCTGCCTTCAGTCAGGTCATGATCCCAGTCCTGGGATCGAGCCCCATATCGGGCTCCCTGCTCAGTCGGGAGTCTACTTGGCCCTCTGCTTCTAGTCTCTCTCTCTTACCTTCTCTCTCTCTCTCTCACTCTTTTGCAAAAATCAATAAATCAATTTTATTGGTCTTCTCAAAGACCAGCTTTTAGTTCCATTGATTTTTCTCCACCTTTCCCCCACCATATCACTGATTTCTGCTCTGATTCTTATTACTCCCTTTCTCCTTTTTACTTGGGGCTCAATCTCCTCTTCCTTTTCTAGTTTTGTAAAGTGGAAGCACATTGACTTGTGCTCAGTTGATGGGTTATTACTCCCCTGACCGAGGCAAGACCCTCCTGTGTATTCTGCCCAAGGCCCTGGGAAGTATGGGGTTCTCTGGTCCAGCCGGGGTTAACAGGCAATGGCCGTGTTTCATGTGAGGAATGGGTCCTGTTCTCTCTGATCTTTGGGGGGCTCTTTCTGTGGACTTGTGACATTTTCTTGCATACATGTGCTGGTCAATACCTAGCTGAGTATTCAAGGAGACCATTTGCTGATCCCCAGAATTCCCTATGTCTGTGCAACTCTATTGTCTGATTCTCTGTCCTGCAAACTCTCTCTGCTAAGGTTTTCCAGGACTCTCAGAGAGGTTTTCTGCACTTGGGGAGCCCACCATGCTCATCTGCGCCTACGCCTGGAAACAGGAGAGAGCAGGGGCAGTTTTAGTGCTCACCTCTTTCATTTCCTATCTTTGGTGTCCAAAATCTTGAATAATTTTTTTGGTCCTCTTAAAACTTGAGCTGGAACATTCGCTCTTCTGGGTCTGGAACCTGACCAACCTTCTTGGTTGGGAACCTCACGTCGACTGTCCTGGGTATTCAGACGTAGGTCCTGGGACTCATCAGCCTGCATAATCATGTGAGCCAGTTCCTTGCGGTACATCTCTTTCCTTGGACACATCTGGTACATCTCTTTCCTTGGACACATCTGTATCCATTTATCCTACTGTCTCTGTCTCACTGGAGAACACTGGCTACGACAGACTCTTGCTTGTTTCAGGTAGGAGGATTGATCTGGTCCCTGGGACCTCAGCTTAGTCCGAAGTCGAAGTGCTGAATGTCATTATTTACTGAGACAAGGAATTATTTTGCATAACGTGGATAGTGTCTCCATCTTTTGTTGATTTGGGGAAAGCTTGGGTTTTCACAGTCGTGTTTTCTTGTGAGGGAACCCAGGGCTACACTGAGGGAGATGCCTGGTTGTCAGGAGCAGAGTTCCAGGGCCAGTTCGGGAGGACTCCGCGGTGGAACTCTGCAGTGAGTGGTGGGCACTCTTTGCCTTCAACTCCAAAATGCAAGCCAGATGGTGCACAATTTGCTCAAAATTTCCCAATCCTCCTCTAGTTTGGCCAAATGGATGCACGGCGGCCAGAGTGCTGGCCATGGAGAAACTGAGGTGTGTCGTCTGGCATGTTTTCTGCTGCCCTCTGCCTTTTCTGAGCACTAACTTCAGCCCCATCCATGTATTACCGGCTCCATGAAGCAGGCTTGATGACACGGTCATGTCAGCTTGCTGACACGTAAAGACAGCCAACTCCGGGTTGTGTCAGCTTCGAGCTGGCCTCTCCGGGCGCACGGGTTGCACCCAAGTAACCTCTGCCTGGGGTATTACACGGACAAAAGCCATTTCTGTTCCTGGGAGAGTTTTCCATCCTGCACTGACGAATTTTTATGGGTTTGTGGTGACATTTCCATTTTAATTTGCTAATTATTATTGGTGAAATTGAGAGGCAACTCCAGATTTATTACATTTCACAGTCTGTTGTGTTCCATGTATGGCTGTGAATCTTAACAGCCAAGAGGGCAACCGGCCCAGCACAGTGAACGTTAACCCGCTCAGCTCTGGGGGCGCACGCGGGGAGGGGGGGCAAGTCGGCAGCTGCTGACATTCACCTCCACCCTCCTCCCCAGGGCCAGACGGCTTCTTGGAGGACTGGCCAGAGGGCAGAGGGAGCCTGGGGCCTTCAGCTGTTTCCATCTCCCAGGGTCCCCCAGCCTGGTCTTCCTGCCTCCCTCGCCGCATTGCCTGGCATTGCCAGGAGCTCAACAGAGACAGCACAGGCCGGACACCATTCTCTACAGCCCACGAAGTGTGCCCAGGAGAGCCTTCCTGTGGCTCTGCTGTGACTGGTGGTCACAACTCCAATGCCACTCAGGTTTCCTCTGGCATTAGATTTCTCAAGTTAGTGTGCGGTGCACACACACATGCACTTTTTTTTATGGTTGGCACTATTTTTTCAATATTTGTATCCATCTCTTTTATATATATATATATATATATATATATATATATATATTTTTTTTTTTTTTTTTACACCACCGTCTTCCCCCCTACCTATGTGGGCTCCATCGTAGTTTACTATGTGGTCCTGCTCCCCTCACAGACGACAGACTCCTTGAGGACAGATGGTCCCAGCTCCTTGTCCTCCTGCCCCGTGGTGCAAAACTGAGCAGGTAGAAACTGTGGATGCTTCGATAATTAGTAATTTGGTTCAGACCTTTGCTGAAGTGCTTACAACATAGAAACCCTGGAAATAAATGACCAACCACAGACAAGGGCTTTAGTAAATTATAGTGCTTGAAGAAACTGAACAGTGATTAGAAATTAGGCTTATGAACCCATAATAACGTGGGGAAACGCGTCTACCTTCGCGTTAAGTGACAAGGCGGAGTTAAGATATGGGTGACCTATGATTCTAACTACGTGAGTGTATTATTATTTTGTTATTCATTGAAACCCAACCTGCTCCGAAAAGAATTTAAGGCAAATTGTGCACATATTTTTATGGTGATACACATCTGAAAAAACAAATAGCTCAGACAACTGTCCGTTTTCTCCCTAACGGAGGGGTATCTAGTAAAAGGCAGTGCCCTTTATTTAGCAGAAGTCTTCACTGTCAAGCAACGAGGTGATGTTGGGGCTCTCCATCGTCCCGAGAAGGCTATGTGTGAAGACAGGGCTTGAAACCCGTTGCCTGACACGATGAGAAACAACACACATCTCTACCTTGAGTCCTTGTGAGGAACAGGGTCCGTGTCCCCGTGAGGTCTCTGAGAGCACGTGGGGAATCCTCCCATCCCGTGGATGCCCAGGGATGCTCCACCAGAAGGAAGAGGCTGGAAACGCCCAGGTGCTGGCGGATTGGGCCGGGCACCCGAGTCTTGGCTGAGCTGCTTGGAGGCTGGTGTGGTCCCAGCCCGTCGTCGCCATGGGGAGCGAGAGCCCTGCTGAAGGACCCCTGCCACACCGTGCCTTCTGCCACTGGTGCTGCCGCCCGCTCTGTCTGCGAGATGATGCTGGGACACCTACCGTCCAGACATCTCCGGAACTCGGCTCTCAGGCCAGCAATGGGGAATTCAGTCTCCTGATGGAGAATCTTGAAAACCACGGGGGAGTGTTTGTTTCGGGGGTGGGGGCAGGAGGCACTCGCTCCGTCATGCCAGTGGCCTGGCAGAGGGGGTGCAGTTCCTTAAAGCGGGTGCTCTGGGTTTGACACAGCTCAGATGTGGGTGTTCGGTGGGGTTTGAGAGCTGGCCAAGGCTGTGATGGGCTGCTGGCGCCGGGACCGGGCTCTGTCTCCTCGTCTCCCTGAGGGGCTCCTACAGGGGAAGGAATGACAGGTTGTCCTTGGAGTTACACTGAAGCCAGGGGAACTTGGTTCCTACACCCTCTTACCCACGTTGTCCTGCCCTGTGGGTTCCCCTGGTCGCTCTGTACCCGTCTCTGGGACACCCATGGCCCCTGTAACCACTTTGCAGTTTCTTTCCCTTGAAGGAAATCCAGTGTTTTTCTCAAGAGGACATCCTGCTCCTTCCCGGGTGGACCCCCTCATCAAAGCCGACAGCCGGGCAGACAGCTGTAAGTGCATTTAGAGCTCTTTCATGGGGTTTCTGATACGCTGTAGACTGGACTTAGGGGCCAGGCACCAGATACCTGCGTGACAAGTGTATTCATGGATTTCCTGCTCCGTGGAGCAAGACTCCTCAGTGGACACCAGGTATAAGGACGGCAGCTCTCCTGGGGGCTGTGAGGACCCTGAGGGACATCGTCCCCTGCTTGGGGTGATCCTGTGCACCGTGGCTGGCCATCCTCTGCGTGATCACATAGAGGCCCCAGGTAGTCCCGAGTGCCCCCATCCACGCCCCAGGGCACATCTGCTACCTTGCCTTGGCCAGAAAGATGCAGGTTGCCCCCTTCCACCCCAGACAGGGTGAGGGGGCGGAGTGGTGTGGACCACAGGCTGTGATGGTTGAGAACAGATCCCTAGGCTGTAGCACGCCACTCCAGCCACCTGCTGATGGATTAAGAGCTAATGGCCTTGCAATACACAGCATCGGAGGAGAGCCGGGGAGTGGGAAGGAATGATTTGAGACCAGAGCACAGAAATTAGTTTGGGGGAGTGGGGGGTTGCGGGTGAAAGAATCCAGTCTGCCAGCCAGGGCTCTCGGTGCTCCCTCCCAGACTGACCCAGACTCTTGCACTTCCCACACTTGGGCAGCTGCCCCGGGTCTGGGCACCCCCCACTGAGCCCGTTCTCAAAGCAGACAAGGGATCCTTTAAAGATCCAATCAGATCATGTCATACCTGCCCCCCAGATCCTCCAGGGGTTCCTGCAGCAGGCTGAATAGTGTACGAAAGTGTGTGTCCACCTGCAACCTCAGAATGTGGCTTTATTTGGAAATAAGGTCTTTGAAGATGTCATGAGTTAAGGATAGAGATGCAATCATTGGGGAGTTGAGGTGCCCAAATCCAGTGGCAGGGGTCCTTGTGAGGACAGAAGACAGGCACACAGGAGAGCACCACAGGAAGGTCCAAGGAAGACCAAGGGCCATCACATCTGCTGCAGCTGCCGGGACTGGAGGAGGTGGGACACTGGGGTGGGGGGGTGCATCTCTACCAATGCCACCATTTTGGAATCCTGGCATCCGGAATGAAGAGAGATACATTTCTGTTATTTTAAACCTCTTAGTTGGTGGTCCTGAATTACAGCAGCCACAGGAAATGCAACTGACTCAGAGCAAAGCCCAGTTGTTGGTGGTCTCTGGACCCCACGTAGAAACCCCTGGCAGCTCCCAGAGTCAGCTCTCAGGCTTCTTTGCCCTCACCCACTGTCCCAGCCCTTGTCCCTCCAGTCTTTGGGCACCCCTGTTCGGCAGGACCTCTGCACTGACAGATCTTCCCCCTGCAATCCTGTCGTCCAAGTCTCCACCATCTGCAAGTACTTTCCCAAATGGTGCCTTCTCAGGGACCCTACCCTGGCCATCCCATCCCCTGCTTCTCTCTCTTCCCCCAAGAACCCCTGAGCCTCCTTACTGTCATCCATGTTTCCCAAAGCATCCGGCATGCCATACATTTTATCTGGTGGTCTGTCTGTCCCTGCCTGAGGGCAGGAGGGGCTCTGCAGATGTGTGATGAATGCACTAGAGGAAGACACCCCCCACCCAGGTCTGGACAGCTTCCCCGTATGTTCCTGAGCCCAGGCTGGACCCAACAAGGAGGTCAACCCTGTATCCAGTCTGGGTCCAGCCTGCCCCCAATGAAGCGCTGGTTCCTACCATGAGGGGGACCATCTGGAGAGTCGGGGTGGTCATGTCAACAATCAAGGAGCGGCATTGATGCGTTTCAATTGAATGTGTTACAGCTGACCCTGCAACAGCGTGGGGGCTGGGAGCCGACCCCCAGGAGTTGAAAATCCAGGGATGATCCCTGACTCCCCAGAACTGAATGACCACTAACCTCCTGCTGACCGAAAGTCTCACTGATACCCAACACTGTCGACCAACACACACTTTGGGTGTTACATGTACCATCTACTGCCTTCTCACGAGAAAGTGAGCCGGGGGAAGAGTGTTATGAAGAACACCGTATCTTGAGATGTGGTGAAAAGAAGGGTCATTTGCACCCCAATGTTCACAGCAGCAATGGCCACGGTCGTCACACTGTGGAAAGAACCAAGATGCCCTTCAACAGACGAATGGATAAGGAAGATGTGGTCCATATACACTATGGAGTATGATGCCTCCATCAGAAAGGATGAATCCCCAACTTTTGTATCAACATGGACGGGACTGGAGGAGATTATGCTGAGTGAAATAAGTCAAGCAGAGAGAGTCAATTATCATATGGTTTTGCTTACTTGTGGAGCATAAGAAATAACACAGAGGACACCGGGAGATGGAGAGGAGAAGTGAGTTGGGGGAAATCGGAGGGGGAGACAAACCATGAGAGACTGTGGACTCTGAGAAACAAACTGAGGGTTTTGGAGGGGAGGAGGGTGAGAGGTTGGGTGAGCCTGGTCCTGAGTATTAAGGAGGGCACGTATTGCATGGAGCACTGGGTGTGGTGTATAAACAATGAATCTTGGAACACTGAAAAAATAAAATAAAAAAGAAAATACATTTATACTACTGGACTGTATTTTTTTAAAAAATCTGTATAAAAGTGAACCTTCCAGTTCAAACCTATTTTTTGAGGGTCAACCACACACACACACATACACACGCGCGCGCACGCGTGCGTTTGCATACATAGTGAGACTATGAATGCATTCATGATAAGGTCCATGCACACGTAAGACACACACAAAGCTTCCAGGAGAAGAACAGGATGTGGGTATAGGGTGAACGTGGGTAGCTGACTGTCGTCTAGGGCCTGAAGCTGGTTCTGTTCTGGGTCCTTATTTGCTAGTTTTAATGGTGCCTTCCCCTACCCTCCCTCTTTCTGCCTCCACGGCAGCCCTCGCAGGTGCAAGAGCCAATGTGTTAGCAGCTGTCCCGTGAATGAGATTTGCTGGATGCGCCCGGCTGGGGGCATCTTCCCTGCGCCCCTCCTAAGGACCCCAGCACTAGCGCAGTGCCCGGCAGGCTCCTACACAGCTGAGTGCCTGCTCTGCAGGCGCTGGGATGAGGAAATGCCCCGAACAAGGAAGAAGCAGGGAAACTGGCTGCCAGGCCCTGCCCTTGCTTCAAGCACGCAGAGTAGAGAGGCTGCCGAGGCCAGTGTCCGAGGACTGTGTGCTGGACTCCTAGTCTGTGGCTACCACACTCCTTGCTCGCCTCCTGCCAGTCTTCATTGGCCATTTCACTGCTCATTAGTGTTGCTGCTTTGATGGGCCTGGGGGAGGTCGAGTGGACAGAGCTGTCCCCTCTGATGCTCGCTGGAGGCTCAGCGGGCAGGACGTGGGCAACAGAGGCTCCCTCGGGGCCGTCGGGCTTTCTCCTATCATTCGCTTCCCCTCTCGCACTGGCTAGTGTGCAAGTGTGCTGTATCTGAGCCTGGACCCTGTTGCTTCTGCAGGGACCAGGTTTTGGGAGTCAGTGCTGTGTGGTCATGTACATGGGCTCAGTCTGCATACTGACGGATTTCCCTGTCTGGGAGGGGGTGGTGGTCAGGCCACACATGGATGGGTTCCCTAGGCCCCTGTGGATGTGGACTGCAGCTCCCAGGCTCCCATCAGGCCCCTGTCCAGGCCTCTTGCCCACGGTCAGGCGGGGGGCTCGTGGCAGGGCAGGGCGACTTGGCGAGAGCCTCTCAGGTCCTGCTGTCTCCCCTTGGGGCACCTTCAGCCTCCCACGCTCTTGCTTCTTTCTCTTGTGGGTCGAGTCTTGTGGCGGCCCGCTCTGAACTTCCCATAACTTGCAACCCCACATGTGCTCTCCCCCTCCCCACTGGGTCAGACTGGTCACGTAGAGCCACCAGTAACCCCTGATGGTCCCCAGATCCGGTGGAAAGTTCTCCTTCCTTTACCTGATGTGGGATCAGCACCAAATAGCACTTTGCTGTCCTGACCTCTCGCTGCTCTCCCCTACAGGCTCCTCGCCCCCCATGCCCCGCCCCAAACTCATCCAGAGCCCCTCTTGAGAGCAGACTCTGAGAGTCTCCTCCCACTGCATCTGTTCGTGCCGTTTCCCACCAACACCTCCCTCTCGGTGTGCCCAGGGTCCCTGAAGCATCCTCCTTCTGCCCTCCCATCTTCATGAATGGGTCCCCAGGCCAGAATTCAGAATCTTTCTGGACTCTTCTCTTCTCCTCCCTGCTATATCTGACAGTCCTTCTAGCCTTTGCTTAGTCTTGAACCAATTTCTTCCTTCTGTCCCCACTTCTTTCTTTGGTTCTGATGGTCATCACTGACCCCAGAGCATGCACAGTGGCCCCGAGCAGGTGCCCAGACTCCCGTTTATTGTACAAACCCATTCCCAGCTGCTGCATGGGAGCCCTTTGTCAGGGTTCTGTGAAAACATGGGAGGACTTTTGGGCAAGGCATACACTCACTGGCAGGGAAGTATGCTGTCCTCCAAATCTTTGGATCCCAGGGTTAGGAAGACGAGAGCCTGTGGCAGGTAAGAAAGCTGGGAACAAAGCAAAGGAAGCGATTCTCACCCAGACCATCTTCAGCTCCTGGCACTGGCCACAGAGGAAGCAGAGCTCATGGCAGTGACCAGCATGAGGTTTCAGAAGAGACCCGGGGCATTTTCACAACACTCTTTCAGAGGCTGGAGAGAGCTGTCGGCTCCCGGCCCATTTTTCTTTGGCCTCTGAAGTCGTCTCAGTCAACTGCTGTTGCTGGTACTTGGAACACAGTCACAAAACCTTGATCAGATGTCCAAGCACTTGTTACCTGCAAGCTCTGTACATGTGCTCTCCCACCTGGGCCTCCCAGTGGCCTTCACCTGTTAGATGCTGAAGCTGAGAAGAAGGGGAGGGAGGACCTGCCTGGGGCCATGCAGGGAGTGAGGGGGTCAGCGGTGACCCTCTAATTAGACCCCAAGCAGCCCGGGCCCCAGAGCCGGCACTCCTGACCTTGGAGACATGAAGCCTGCACTTCATGGGTGGCTTCTCACTGGCAGTCTTCTGCTTTTCCCATCCTTCCTCAGGTACCCGCTTTCCGTGGAGAGAGGTAACAGCTTGCCAGCTCCTGCCTGCAACTACTTTCCTGACTGTGGGGGGAACTCAGCACCTACCGCACGCCGGGAGCTCCACAGGAACCTACCTCAATCAGTCCCCGCGGCGACCCCATAGGGTGGCAGCTGACTGCAAGCTACCTGAGGCAGGGGCCATTCTCCCCACCTGAGTCCAGCCAGTGTGGAGGATCTCCTAATAGTCAGTGCCCGTTCGCTTCTGTTACGACTCCCACTCACTGCTGAGGAACTTGGAGCTCGTGTCATAGCTGTGGTGTGTGGCCTCTCCCGGGCCAAGCAGGCTGTCTGTGGGCTCACACTCACCCCTGACCGATCCCCCTTCACAAGGAAGGTGCTGGATTCCCTCTTCTCAGTGACACTTGGCTGGGAAACAGGTTTCTTTCTCCAGGCGGCACCACCTGGCTGACCATTAAGCATGATTCCTTCCTAATATCTTTTGCCACAATTTATTTGGTGGTTTGATGGGCCAAAGAGATTCCTGGTCCGTACCTTTAATGCAACAAGGGCATTAGGGATGCGTAATGGAGGTGGAAATCACTTTCTAATACATAAAACATAAATACAGCAAAAGTGCGCGAATGAGCTATAACTCTTCCTTCTTTTCATGGTCAATAAAAAAAAAAAAAGTCCCAAGCTTTCCTCATTAATTTGGACCAGGATGAAACTGTGGGGCTGCTGATTTTTCAAAGTACTTTCTGCAAAATAATGAGGCTGTTTATTAACATCCAGAAGGCAAGGGAGGGCTTGTGGCTATGATGGTTTCCATGGTAACTGCGAGGAAGAAAGTGAGGCCCAGCTGTGCCACCCCTCCCCCACCCCTTAATTGCAAGGGGCGGGACCAGGGACCCCGATCTAGGCGATATCACTTGATGCTGTGTCCCCTTGGCTGACCTTCAGGCAGAACGCGGAGGATTTTAGGGTTTGGTAAAGTAGCATTTGATAAGAAGGGACGTTGGGTCTATGCCTGTAAATAGCATGTGATGTCTCAAAATCATGGTCGTGTGCAGCCTGTCTGGGAAAAAAGGCTAAAAGCAGATCCTTGAATATCACTTCACACCCACCGTGGTGTCTGCCATCAAAAAGACAGACAATATCAAGTGTTGGTGAGGGTGCGAAGATACGAGAGCTCTCCCGCGTGGCTGCTGGTGGGACGGAGATGGTGCGGCTTCTTTGGAAAACGGGCCAGCAGCTCCCCCCAAGGTTGATCCCAGAGTTGCTGTACGATCGGACTACTTCTAAGTATGAAGCAGAGAGACACGAAAGCGTACGTCCACGGGAAGCTCATGCAGACACGGCCCCGGCGGTGTTGTTCCTGACAGTCCCCAGGTGGAAACAGTCTGCGTGTCCATCAGCTGAAAAACAGATAAAGAAGATGTGGTCTACCCACATGGTGGGACATTATTCAGCTGCAGCAAGGAAGGAAGCTCTGAGACTCTCTAGGATATGGATGAAACTTGGAAATAGGATGCTACGTGGACAAAGCCTGTCACGAAAGACCATGTATTGCACGAGTATCCTGGGCTACCATAACAAAACACCACAAACTAGTGGCTTAAACAACAGATATTTATCCCTCACATTTCCAGAGGCCAGAAGTCTGAAGTCAAGGTGCCAGCAGGTTTTGGTTCCTTTAGCGGTTACAAGGGAATATCTGTTCCATGCTTTTTTCCCTGGCTTCTGGTGGTTTGCTGACCAACGTTGGCTTTTCTTTATCTTGTAGACAGTCTTCTCCCTGTGTGTGTCTTTGTCCAAATTGTCCCTTTTTAGAAGGACAGAAGTTGGGGCGCCTGGGTGGCTCAGTGGGTTAAAGCCTTTACCTTTGGCTCAGGTCATGATTCCAGGGTGCTGGGATCGAGCCCCGCATCAGGCTCTCTACTCGGCAGGAAGCCTGCTTCCTCCACTTTCTCTGCCTGCCTCTCTGCCTACTTGTGATCTGTCTGTCAAATAAATAAATAACATCTTAAAAAAAAAAAGAAGGACAGAAGTTACACTGCATTAGGCAACCACCCTGCTTCCGTATGTCCTCATCTTAAATAATTACAAGTGCAATGACCTTATTTCCAAGAAGGATCACATTATAAGATACGGTGAAATAAGACTTCATCATAGGACATTTGGGGGACACTTCCCATAACAGCGGTCATTTATAGGAAATGTCCAGAACAGGCAAATGCACAGAGGTGGAAAGTAACCTAGTAGTTGCCAGGGCTGGGGAGGCTGTGGAGAGTGACTGCTAGTCTGGGCAGGGGGTTTCTTCTAGGGGTGATGAACATGTCCTAAACTTGATTGTGGTGTGATCTGTGCAACTCTGTTAACGCACGGAAAGCACTGAGTTGTGCAATTTAAACTGGCGAATTGTATTGGGTGCGAATTCTACATCAACAAAACTATTAGAGATCCTTGAGCATCTGAGAGTAGAAGTGTTTTCTTTGCAGATTTCTGCCTGGTGGGCTTTCCTCATTGCTGCCTTGGCCAGTGTCCACACCTCCCCGTGTGTTCTGGCCACACTCTTCCCACTCCTTGTTCTTTCTCTGTCCCGAGCATTCTCCAGGGGCTCCTCAAGGCCCTCTCCCAAGGCCTTTCCTGATGTCAGTTTGCCCTGAGTCCTTTCTTCCCTGTGTTTCTACAGAACACAAATTTGGTTCTTGAGTCTCAGTGGGTTACCTGCTTATTCTCTGGCTGTTTATGAGTCCCTCTCCTCCTGACTAGATTGCACATTGCTCTGGGGCAATGACTGTGGGTCCTTCGTCAGTCTCCCTGTGGTGCTTAGATAAGACCTGGGCAATTACACCTTTAATAATTTGATAATTTGACTCATTAATCATACCGAAGATAACACATCCCTGGCCCTGACCCCTGGCCCTGGGGAGCAGCTACATACAAGAGCATGTAACTTGCTTGCTTGGGACTCACTGAGCCGTGGTGTAAAACTGCTCATAGTTGCTGTGAGCTAGCCCGCTTCTACTCAGAGAAGCCCCTTTCTTTTGGAGGAGCTCCTAGCTCCTGGAAGACCTGAAGCCTCATATACTGTGACATGGGCTGGCCTTGGGGTCATCAGTCCAAATATAAGAGAACCATTGATCTGCCATCCTTTACAGTCTACTCCATGAGAGCCTATGGTCAGGGAACTAACTTTGTTTTGTTCCTTTGTCTCTATACCTTTTCCTTCCCTGCTTAGGTGTCCCTGGAACCTCCATCTCTTTCCAGACAACTTATATTTCTATCTTGATTTCAAATGACTAATAAAAAATATCAACTTAGTATATGATTCATTTGAATATTAATTCCCAGTTCCAAAAGCTTGGAAAAGCTTTCTAGCTCATGGTCTTGGGCATTCTAGTGGAATGTTTTCCAAAAGATGGCATTTCAGGCAGGAGGGAAGAATTACTTGGAGACACAGTGTGTGTTATGTTACTCTTACTTATTAGGCTGGAGATCCCTCATTGTCAGTGTTTCCTCTCTTGAAACCCTTTCTGCCAATTTCCCAATCATTTTCTGTGTCAGAAGTGAGACTTTCGTGGGGCACCTGGGTGGCTCAGTGGATTAAGCCACTGCCTTCAGCTCAGGTCATGGTCTCGGGGTCCTGGGATTGAGCCCCGCATCGGGCTCTCTGCTCAGTGGGGAGCCTGCTTCCTCCTCTCTCTCTGCCTACTTGTGATCTCTGTCTGTCAAATAAATAAATAAAATCTTTAAAAAAAAGAAAGAAGTGAGACTTTCGCCCCCAATATTTCATGAATTCTAACATATAAAGCAGGTGAAAGAGTGGACTCCCGGTCAGGATGATACTACAAGGATATACTTCAAGTGCTGCCCAAAATATGAAAAAATATAAAAATGGGAAAGTCACAGAGGCATAGCCATCATAGTAAGAGATGTTAAGACATATTTCTCAATAGTCGATAGAAGAAGCAGACAAAATAATCTGGCAGGATATGGAAGATCTGAGCAACACAATTAATCAAATTGACCTAATTGACATATATAAAACACTGCACCCAACAAAGACAGAATGTGCCTTCTTTTCACTCAAATAAATGCACATGAGTCATTTGCCCAAATTGACTATACAGTGGCTCATAAAGCAGGGCTTAACAATTTTCAAAGGACTGAAATAATTCAGAGAATGTTCTCTGACCACAGTGCAATTAAGCTAGAAATCAATAGTAAAAAGATAACCAGAAAATCTTCAACTGCTTAGTAATTAAGCCACACACTTTTAAGTAACCTGTGGTTCAAAAAAGAAATCACAATGGAAATTTGGAAATTAGAAAATATTTTAAACTAAATGATGATGAAGACACATCATATTATACTTGTAGATTATAACTAAAGTAGTACTTAGAGAGAAATTTATAGCCTTATGTAGAAAAGAAGAAAGCCTGAAAAATCAATAACCTCAGCTCTCATTTTAAGAAGCAAGAAAAAGAAAATCAAGCCAACTCCTAAGAAAATAGGAGGGAAGGAGTTATAAAGAGAAAAGCATAAATAAATGTAATAGAAAGCAAGTGTACAATAGAGAACACCGATAGAGCCCAAAGTAGATTATTTGAGAAAATCAATAAGACTGATAAACTCCTAATAAAACTAATCAAGAACAAAAGGGAGCAAACACATTACCAATATAAAGAATGAAAAAGGAAAAAGGAACAATTCTGCAGATATTGCAGACATTATATAGAAGATAAGAAGATATTATGGATATATATCTGCTAAAGATCTCATATATAACTATATAATGAATTCTTACAACTCAATAGTAATAAAGAAAAGAGCCCAATTAAAAATGGGCAAAAGATTTGAACTGACATTTGAACTGACAAGATGATATACCAATGGCAAATACGCACATGAGAAGATGTTCAACATCATTAGACACAAAAATTAAAACTGATGAAATACTACTACTACATGCCCACCAGTTTGGCTAAGGATGAGCAACTCTAACACAAAAATATTAACTCTAAGCAGATCATGGCAGGTTAGGTGCAAACACTATCATCCACTGATTGAGCACCAAAAAAATAATACAAAGAAGTCTGTCCAAAAATCCAACAGAAAAAATTAAAATGAGAAAAAACACAAAACAGTAAAATAGTGCAGAAGAAGGCAGAAAATGAGAAGAAATTAATAAGAAACATAGGAGACAAAGTAAATAATAACGTGGTTGAGTTAAATTCATCCATATCAATAATCACATTAAATGTAATGGTTAAATATATCAAATAAAAGGCAGAGATTGTTAGATTGGATGAAAATATAATACCCAGTTATATATTAGTTACAGAAATCCACTTTAAATATAGAGATATAAGTAGGTCAGAAACCATGGAGAAACCAATAAAGAGAAAGCTGGAGTGACTATACTAATACTTGACAGAGTAAACTTCAAAATTAAGAGAGTGCATAATCATAAAAGGGCTAATTCACCAAAAAGACCTAATAATTCTAAGTGACTACTCACATTACAATAAAGCTTCAAAATAAAGGAAGAAAAACACAGAACTGAAAGGAAAAATAAACGACCCACAATTACACTTAGTCACTTCAACACTCTCCTCGCAGCAATAGAGAACAAATTGAAAATCAACGTGAATACAGAAGATCTGAGAGACACTTTCCACCAATATGACCTACTGATAGTTGTAGGGCTTGTACTAAAAAAATATACAGTGGAAAAAAGACAGTCTCTTCAATAAATGGTGCTGGGAAAATTGGACAGCTATATGTAGAAGAATGAAACTCGACCATTCTCTTACATCGTACACAAAGATAAACACGAAATGGATAAAGGACCTCAATGTGAGACAGGAATCCATCAGAATCCTAGAGGAGAACATAGGCAGTAACCTCTTTGATATCAGCCACAGCAACTTCTTTCAAGATATGTCTCCAAAGGCAAAGGAAACAAAAGCAAAAGAGAACTTTTGGGACTTCATCAAGATCAAAAGCTTCTGCACAGCAAAGGAAACAGTCAACAAAACAAAGAGGCAACCCACGGAATGGGAGAAGATATTTGCAAATGACAGTACAGACAAAAGGTTG